>PVHY01005809.1:0-79767 GCA_004024945.1 Uropsilus gracilis | reverse complement strand
AGGAAAGTATATGAAGCACTAAACAAAGAATAAAACTTGATAAGTGCTTAATAAACTACTAATGGTGGCAAATTTGTGTTTAGATCTGTTGATGTTCTCACCTTATATGACTATACTTACAAGGTCACAGGATTTCACCTCTATTTCAAGATTTAGTTTAAAATTTTTGAATTTAGCAGTGCTAACAAATGTATGTATCATCTATCTTCCAAATTTTGTAATTACACCTGTTTATTCTCAAGAAACACAAAATCTGGGATTATAGATTACTGTTAAACAACTAAAACAAACTAAGCAATACTGCAAATGCTGGAGATGATTACATCAATACCTGCTTACATCAAGCAAATAAAATAGCATAAGTGAAATAGATACAACCCAGCCATTCTAAAAAACATTGCTACATGTTTTTTACTCTGTGAGAATAATTCTAAAGCCTGCTAGGAAATTCAAAATCATGCTAAATTGTCTCTTGAATTTAAATTTTGCCATGACTTTATCCATGCTGTGATTTTTTTCAAGTGACATAAACACTCAAAACATTCTCTTGTTCATTCTTCTCTAAATTTGGTAATTCACCTAACTGCTTATATTCCAAATCATAACAAAACATATGGGTATTTACACTTCTCTGTCAATTGCAGTTTTCAGAACATACCACCAACATGCCTACCTGTCAGAAACCAAAGAAGCATCATTTGGTAGTTTTCTGTTCTAAACATAATACAGACTTGATTACTGAACCAAAAATATTTTAACATAAATAGCTATTTTACATTTATATAGTTCCAATGCTGATTGTTGATTAAAAATTAAGAATAAATTAAATAAAATAATAGAATAAAATAGTCTTCATCAATTATTTCATGAGTACCTCACTATGAAGTATCAAGTTGAATTACTTTAGAGGTGGTAAATAAGACAAATTACAGCTTAAATACATTTCCACTTAGTCACTGACTCTTACAGATGTATAGAAAGAAAGTAGTAATAATATTTTCATTTATAACTAAATTTTAAGGAATGAATATTTAACAATTACATTTTCATAGCTTTTAAAACTTAGTTTCTAGAATGTAGGTCTCCTGTTCTTGAAGGACCTTGGGTATTTCTCTAAGGATATCACCTAGAAGGATTCCTTAAGAAGGACTTCTGCATGAACACATTCAAATACGTACATTAGTAAGGCTTGTTACCTAGAAAGATGTACAAAGATTCTAAAAGTAAAGAATTAAAAATTGCTCTATTCTCTTTAAAGAGTGAGCAAAGGGGTAGAAGAAACAACCCCTTTAGTAGCTTAGATGGAGCTGATCTACAGCTAATGGGGTTCTCGGTTAATTCTACAGATATTCCATCCAGCTATTCACAGGGCTGGCCTGTGTGTTGTGACCTTGTCCTCCTCCATAACTATGGCAGATTAACTAATTAGTGGTTCATAAATGAGATGACTATTCTTATCATAGATACTGAGTCTCTTTATGCTGCTCAAGAATCTTTCTATTTTGCCTTGAGCCACTATTCAAGATAAGTTGAGTTTCCCTCTGAAATATAAAGAACCTTGTAATTCTGTCATAGCTCACCCTCATAGTCCACCCTTTTCAGAGCAGTAGGAGCCAGAATTTTAGGCAAAGTGTTTCCAAATAAAACAACCACACACAGGAAGCAGTCCTTGAAAATTCAATGTATTTCAATGACATTGAAATAACAACAATGGCAAATGCTACAACCTGTTTAGCTCTTGGTGAAAAGGAATGGTAAGTCTTGATAAATATTTACATCACTTATATTTACATCACTTATATTTACATCAATTGTACCTTTCCTAATCATACTACACTATTGATGCATAGGATAGTATTTATGCTGGAAATTCGATTTAGGAGCTGAAGTGAGACAAGTATTTACAATGTTTCACTGAAAACCTTTTTCCCCAACCCTACCCTGTTGTCATATTTGTGGAAGATGCTAAAGATGGATGAAGCCAGGCATAAACTTGACTTATTCAATGATGGCCAATTGAAAGCTATCCTGTGTATATTAAACTAGGACTGAGCTATTGAACAAGACTGGCTTATCTTTTCACTTATTACTTGTCAGTCTAATTAATACTAATAAAATCAGTGCCTGTTATATAAGAGGCACTTGACAGAAATATTTAGATGAAGGGATAAAAGAATCCTTAGAATTCATTCGCACATAAATTAATTCCCTACCGAAACATTTTACTTAATATTTCATCAACATAGCCAAAACATGGAAACATCACCTGTGATCAAATAAACCACATATGAAATTATATTTTAGAGCAATATTGCATGAAATAATCTCATTCAGTTACTAATAGTTTTTCTGCATTTGTCTAGGAGATGAGTAAATAGGCATACTGAAATCTACCCCACTAGTATTTAAATATAAGCATACATTTTGTGAATTTATTAAAGCAGAGTTGATCTAAACATGAAGATATAGGGAACGCTATAACATAACAGCACTCCTCTTTTTAAAAATGCAATTGGACCCAAGGGCACGGTACAAGTCAACTGATTTACTCCTCAAATATGTGGTTATTGTTAAAGACAAAGGAAACCTGAGGAAATGTTTCATATTAAGGAAGCTAAAAGTATTAACAGGTAAAGGTACAGTGTGATCCAATCTGGATCTGGAATAAAGGGAAGAAATTTGCTCCAAAAGGACATTATTAGGACAAATGCTGAAATTTGAATAAAATCGTATACTAAGTACTATGAAATTTCATGGCTATGATAACTATATAAAGTATATAGGGGCACAAGGTCACAATATCTGCAATTTAGTCTAAGGTGAACCAAAATAGAATGTCTACTTGAAGAAAAACATAAAGTAAGCAATAACATAACATATAACATTTATTATTTTTATAAGAATTATTTTAAATCTGGCTATTAATCTACCCTGCTTGTGGCAGAAGAGAAAAATAGACTAGTGATACAAAATAAAGGGTATCCAAAAAGGTCCCTTACATTTATGTAATATAGATGTATGATAAAGATGAGGATGTCAATGAGTATAGAAAGGATATCTTTTCATTAAATAATTGGGAGAAAGGAATTGGACCCTCACATTATGAAAAGCCAATTCCAGTGGATTAAGTGTATAAATTTTGGAGAGAAAAGCCAAACTTTAAGCATTTATAAAAGAATAGAATAATGCCTATATGACCTGACCATTGGACTAAGGAAGATTTTTCTTCACAAAATAAAGGTTCAAACTGAAAGGAAAAGATGAATACATTTAACATTTAACAAGAAAAAGATAATACATAACATTACAGTTATGATCTTTTGTTCACCAAGCATCTCTCACAGAAGAAAGTGAATAGGTACATCATTAAAAGAGATTAATTCAATATATAAATACTAAAAAATGAGAAGAAAATATCCAATAGAAAATAGCCAAAAGTCTGAAGACAACTTTTCCCAAGAAAAATCTTTAAGGGGTTGTAAGTTATAAAGACACTCAATTTGTGTATCAATTATGATCAAAGAATATAAAATAAAACACAATAAAATTCCAAACTTACCAAACTGACAAAAGGTTGTATCTGAGTATCAATAATAGTAAAACATGGAGTAACTGCTATTAAGCTGTTAATGTCGCTTAAGAAAATAATTTGGGACTTATTTAGTGAAGCATATACCTGGCTCTCCAATTCCTCACAAGCACAAAACATGGATAAAACTAGTCCTACTACAGTGTTTAAATCAACAAACATTAGAAACAAACACCTGTCCATAGCATTATGTATAAAAATTGCAGTATGTTCATAGAATGGAATGACTACCAGATAGAATGACAAGTCACAATTTCATTCAAAACATGGTTACATCTCAAAAATAATAGTAAGAAATAATTAAGACCACAAGAAAAGAGCAAATACTCAAATGTACTCCTTTTATATCAAGTTCAAAAATATGGAAAACTAAATTTACGATGTAAGAAGAAAGAAGGGTATAGAATTAGGGAACAGAAGGAAGGGGCATTCAGAATTACTGGTAATTTTCTATTTATTAACTTGGGGGGGAACACTGGAAGAATACAGTATATTATCCCAAATACAGTATAACACTGTATTTGTTATATTACATACATTTTAAGCACCCTTTTATCTTTTAGATAATAAAAGAGAAAGACAGAGAAGAAATTGTGTTTCTTGTGAACAGTACAAGTCAGAGAGAGCAGGTAATGCTTCTCATACTGAGATTCCTGATGAAGACAACCATGCTTTTCCAGAGTATTACATTTATTCATTTTTCATAATCTTTCTCTAGCAGATCCTCAGTACGAAAAAAAATAAAGTTTAAATGCAAGCTGTAACCCATACTTATATGATAAGGTTAGAATTCTATTTAAACTGTGAGAAGAAGGTAAGCTGCATGACCTTGAGCAAGCCAAATGTATTTGGCACTCATCTCGAATAACTGAATGTGGGCGTAAGTGGGCTCTGGTAAATATAAGATGCCATGTTGTTTTTGGATTAGAATTTTTAAAGATATATAAGTTATAAGGACATCTTCAACTGTGTAGCATATTTCATGTGCATTTTGTGACATTCCCAAAAGAACTTTAACTGAATGCTGAATATTTCAAGTGTTGTCTCCTAGAACACCAACATTCTTTTTCACTTCATGTCTTCTCTGTTAGATTTTCACTTATGATCATTTCTCCTCCTTCAGATTATGACCACTCTCAATCATCCTTTCTATGAATAATTTCCACACCCAAGATAGCCAAACTTTCATTCATCCTCCAAAAGCTTCTGAAGTTCCAACTTTTTCCAATTTTCCACTTAAATAATGGAGATGAGCTGGTGTTTGCAGAATTTCTTCTAATAAATATGTCACAACATATTTATTGGTCTCTGGTCAAAAATATTCAAAAATTGGGGGGTGATGTTTTGAATGTTTTACATATGAGTGAAAATTTATGTTTTTATCTGAGACTTGATATTCACAGTATCTGCAATGATTTCAGTAAGCCTTTGAAGAGCATCTCATGATAACATTCTAAACAAGACTAAAGACTGCAAATTCAAAAATTAAATTGCTTATGGATTGAAACAGTACTATATATATATATATATATATATATATATATAAATCTAATTCCACTTCAATGCTATGATCATTCTGAAGTCAGTAACCATGTTTATTTACCATGGTACCATAAAATGCCAGATTGGTAATAAGTTTTATAGAATGAAAAAAAAGAATAAACATTAAATTATAAGATATTTATATTAGATACCTTTCTATAGCTGCCAGCCACTCACTTCTCCTTTTTCTGTAGGCGCACCACAGTAGTTGTGTGAAACCACCCTGCACACTTCTTTGTGTCTGAGCTATCTCAAAGGTCCCAGCTTCGCATACAGGCATATGAAGTGTTATAACACTTAGCTGTGATTTACCAGAGGTATTTCATCCCTCTGGCCATGGTAACTTATCAAGGATTGGGTACATGACACAGTGCAGGTCAATGAGACTCAAGTCAAGGATGGATGAAACTGTCAGGAAGGAGATATACTCTTGCCACTAAGAATGCTAACTCTAGGATAACATTAATCCAAGACAACTAGAGGCTACCAAATGGAGAAAATCTGCCTACGATTGCAACCAGGGCTGAATAAAGATGTGTCAGAAAAGAGGAGTCACATCAAAGTCCTGTGAGTCTGGGATCTAGCAATGACTGATGCTGAGCTATGCTTCAACTTTTCAATAATATGAACAAATATGTTCTTTTTAAACTACTTTAAGTTTTATAGCTGACCCTTGTAATGAAAGCATATCAATCAATACCCAGTTATACTTTGAACTAGTGATATAATTTTTAAAGAAATGAAATTACAAGGGTTTAAATTTTTAACTTAGACTGATTAACACCAAGTCCTGACAGTTCCATAACTCCCTGGCCAGTAGCAGTACAGTTACATGGCCTGGTTCACTAAACCACAATGAGGATAAAATCCTAATGTAAGATCCAGAGCTGGGGGATAAGGATAGGTATAGAGACATATGAGAGAAGTCTACAGCCATACCACCCTGAACGCGCCCAATCTCATCTGATCTCGGAAGCTAAGCAGGGTCGGGCTGGTTAATACTTGGAAGGGAGAGACATATGAGAGAAGAGCTGAGAAGTTGTAGCTAGAGGTATACAAACCAGGGGGTATGTATGGAACCAATCTCCTTGAAAAAGAGAATGAGTCTGAAATACAGGCAATGGGAGTCAAGAAGTACAAAATACAATTACTTTCCAAGCACTTGGCAGGTGACTGGTGTGATGTGAACTTTTGCTCCTTCTCCAGGCACCATTGACCCTGCCTAGTTCCCTTTTACAAGCCATTTCTGACTGTTAGTGGTTGCCTAAATAGTTCTTAAGGATTCTTTCTTCAGTGACTTTGTACATGCTTGTCCCTACACCAAGATGTCCCTTTCTTCCTTCACTAAGACTTCTTGCCATAGACTTACTCTTGCTTTGGAAGCTTTGAGAGTCTTCCTCTCTAACTTGTGATCACCCATGGGAAGGCCTGGACCTCTGTATTTTCATATCTATCATTCATCTATAACACAAGCTTCCTCAGCAAAGATAACTTGTCTAATTCACTTTAATAACTCCAATGTCCAATACTATGTCTGGTCCATAATATTTCTAAGATGTGAATGGATGAAATTAATAGAATTGCTTGAAGATACATTAAAGATGACCACTAACAAAAGAGAACTATAGGTTCTGTACTATTACCAAATAAGAAAACTGAAACAAAAAAATCATAATAAAAAATAATCAAATACATGTATTGAGTATTTACTATAGCCACAGCACAAGAAAAGAAATTTCTCTACATCCTCATCCAATCCACTATCTATTCCCAAATATAAAACAGATCCTCTTCCAACTCCACATTATTCTTCCCTCCACAGAGTCATCTCTCTGCCAGAAAATCAAGGTACTCTGTGCATTGAATTCATTTCACAAATGCAGTATGTGTTCAGTTGTCAGAATGCTTATATTTAACGTCAGTCCCATTATTTGCCTCCTCTATGTCATAAACGACCATTGAATACTGGTCAAGTATCTGTGTGTAAGGTGCATTTCATAGTAAAGTACTGCGCAGAGTTGAATTTTATTGACAATTCTTAATGATTAAGATTTAACATAAGAAAATGGCAATCGTTTCAGGTTCTTTAGATTTTTCCTAAATAAAAAAGCAAATTTTATTTCAAACTGAATATGCTTAATATGGATTATGTAAAATCCTACAGGAGATCTAAGGAATTTATTTCAAATATTTAGAAGTGTTAACATGTGATCAAGGAATTAAAACTAGCCAGCAAAATTTCAAAGGCAAAAAAACAATAAATGGGTAGAAATTAGCAGAAGACAGATTTTAGCTAGAAATAAAGAACTGTCCCATAATTAAGATAGTCTAGCAGTGGAGAGGACTGAATTCCAATGCAGAGAATTTAGTGAGTCATAAAAGGAAGTATTCCCATAAATCTTATTTCTTACAGACATCATTTCATTAATATTCATGGCATTTTGAAATATGCAACAAAGCCATAGGTCTCCCTTTTGTAGATGGAGAAATCGAGAGGCTTAAATAATTTACCCAAGGTCACATATTGACTGATACTGCTGATGTTCTCTCTCTTATTTATTCATTGTTTTAGGAAATAATAAGCTTCCTACAATTGCAGATGATGATACTTATTGTTATTGAATTATTGGTCTTTTAAGTAAAATTTAGAATTTTATATCTAAGAATTGACCTTTTGGGAACATTCTAATAGAGAAGGCTTTTTGAGTTCTGAAAATTCTTAGGCTTGTGGCTTTAATTAGTTTTAACAAAGTTTGAATTTTAAAAAGTTAGATGTTAATTATTAGCCTACATATTGCTAGATCATCTGTACCAAGTGTTAAAACCATTAAATGTCTACATGTCATTACAAGTGCAGTGGCAGTTGAGGGAGTAAATGTCAGACTTTTATTATTTTTCTTCAGAATTAACCACTAATAGTCACCAAAGTTAATCGTTCTATCTTTACAGTGACAAACTGCTTATTGAACCACATAGCAAAATGAGGTATAAATTTCCTTCAATTCTCCAAAGTTTGTAGAGTACTTTTTCTTCCATAAAAGAATCATAATTTCATATTTAAATTAGCAATAGAAACCTACTGGGAGGCTTAAGGCCCCCAAATGGAAAAAATGGCAGAAAAATAAACAATTTAAAGGCTAAAATAAGAAGCAACTAATAAAAAATAACTTTATTGCTAATAAAACTATTAAAAATAAAATTTAAGTAAAGTATGGTTATTTTCACTTATCAAACAGTTTTTTAAATGTAAAAACACCAGTGCTGGTGATGATATAAGGAAAGTTCTGCTCTATATAGGTAACCTCTGTAAGGTTTTTGGCATTGGAGATGAAGGAAGAAATGAAGAGACCAGAGACTAGGAAACAGGCTCTTTACCAGAGAAAGAAATCTGGGTGGGCCTCTCACACAGACAAGAGCAGGGGCCGAAGGAGCTACCCCTTGGCTGCATAGTTGTGTGCTTTTTTATCTGGTCCTGGAGTGGGTGTTTGTTCAGGCAGGATGGGGGAATTTTGACAGGTAGATTATGGTTTTTCCTGATAGGTGTTCAGTTTTCCTCTGGACAAACTTATTCAGGTGGCCTTGGGGAGGTAGGTTTCTTTGATGCTGCCTGAGTCAGTGACTCAGGGGGATGAGAGTTAAGGTAATTGGTACTAACAGGAAGGAACTTGGGAGCAAGATCATCCTTTCAAAAGGAAATAATTTTAAAAGGAAATTAATTCTTGAACATAGGGAAAGATACTAAATGAGATAACAAGCACCACCTATTAGGATGAGAAGACCAAAATGTTTAATAGTGAGTATGTGGAGAAGGTAGCACCATCACACTCTGCTCATGACATATTCATTGCAATGTGACTATGACCATAAAACTCATAAATGTATGTTCTCCCTCTACTAGAAGTTTATCCATCTGATACACTCATATTTGCATAAAATTACACAGATTCAGAAATTTTTCAGTGCCACATATTTAACAACTCAACTTTGTGGAACCACTATTAGAGGCATCAATAGAAGACTCTAAATTTACAGAAATGTGCAGTCTCTAAAAAGAATTCATATGCTGATACAGAGTGACTGCAACATATACTAATAAACATAGAATTGTGTGAATATGCCATCACTTATGTCAGAGAGAATATATATTCCATGAATATATCAGCATGTAAATTACCAGTGGCTGCAAAAAAATATTAACAATGATTTTCTCTAGATGGTGTGATTGCAAATGGTTTTATTTTCTTACTATACTTTTTCTACATTTTCTAAAATAATCATATATGACACTCAAGTAAAAGAAAAAAGACTTTCAAAATATATATGGATATATTAGCAAAAGCATTATGTTCATAGTGATTTAAGAATAGGTTCTCATAGCTGAGCATTTTCTTTTTTGTTTTTTCTTTAAGTAACATTACACTATAACACTATATAATTTCTGGTGCTCATAGCTGAGGACCAATAAATGAATACAGTACATTAAGTTACCACCAAAAGTCCAAATCTGTCCTTCATTTTACAGCATTTTCTTCATGAAAAATGAGCATTACATTTACTTTCATATATGTAACATAAAATTGATAAGAACAGAAAGATGAAAGAGAAGATATAATCACTCTTTAGTTGCAAGTTTGCTTTCTGTTGTGTCTTTTCCAAATGCAATTACTGAAAAAAGTGAGACCTGAACCTAAAGAACAACAAACAAATCAACAAAAGTCTCCAAACCTTCCTAAGTTAAAGTAACTTAGCCTCGGAAAGTAACTGACTCTTACAGAAACAGAAACAAAATGCAGTATGGGAACAGTGTGTTTCAGTTTGGGAAAGGTCCACGTTAAAAGCAAAAAATCTATACTCACTGATTTCAATCTGCCAGCAATGTGAATGACCTATTAGTGGACTATAAAATAAAAAGATACACTGTTCTGCTGATTTATAAAATCAACGAAATAAATATTATAGAATACACCTCCTAATTTGGTATCAATAGTTATAAGGGCTGTGGTCTGAATGTTTGTACTTCCCAAAATTCATATGGTGAAATTCTACTGCCCAGTGTGATGGTACTAGCAAGTAGGGCAATTGAGAGATAATTAAATCACAAGTATAAGGCATTCAGGAATGGAATCCATGTTTATAAAAGAAAGCCCAAAAAGTTCCTTCCTTCCTTTCTTTGGCCATATGGGGTTAATAAAAAGTTTGGAACACAAAAAGGGGCCCTCACTCAACCATGCTGGCACCATGATATTGAATTTACAGTCTGCAGAACTATGAGCAGCAAAGTATTGTTGATAAGTCTCTACCTGTGATATTATGCTTAGTGTGACCCAAATATAATGAAAAAGTAAGTTAGTCTTTCTCTTGAGTATTCCATCTGCCATCTAAGATTTACTGATGTTCAAGAAGGAGCATAACTGAAGGCCTGCAGTAAGATATGGGGCTTACTGAAAATATAATGGATGGAGAGAAGGGAGAAGGCATGAGAAGATGCAGAGTATAAAACACATGGGGTATGGCAATGAGGGAGGGTGCTAGAGGAACTACAGGGAATTGGAAGACAAGGTGGGGGCAGGGGTTGCTCCCAATTGTGTTTGGGACTCTGAGAAATGAGTACTTCTAGGAGAACCTCATCCCACATGCATGCTCACAAACACTGGTAAGTATGGGGAAGGCTCCATATTTGTTAAGTAGATAGAAGACCAGGAGAAGGAATATTACACCCTCCCCCTAATGAGTCAGAATTTCCAAGGTAAGGTCTACCAACCTGCATAATTTTTTAAACTTTCTATTTTTTTGTGAGTCATGAGGGCCACAGCTCACTGTTGAGAGTGACTTCCCTATCATGTGTTACTCTGAATTATTTCCATACTGTACATCTCATTCTGTTCTAACCCTGATGCTGTTTATTTCAAATCAATTCATTGCTCTGACAACCTAAAGCATGGGGCATCCATCTGAGTTTTTCACTGGTCAACACTGTATAAAGTTACTGAGGAATAAAACCATTATTATCAAAAGACAACACAAATGACAGAATGTGTGATTAATCAATATTTATAAACCACTTTCTGTTAACTACAATTTTGGGAGTACTATGTGATAATCAGTATACAATTTTATTCTGGATCACCAAGGAAATAGAATGACAGACTCTCATAAATGGAAGAGACCTTTAGAGTCATTTAGTCCTACATTCCCTATAATACCTAAATCTTTATTACAGCACCTCTGACAGGTAGTTTTATAGTCTGGCAGACCCAAAATAAAGGAATCTGTTAGTAAGTGGAGTAGAAGAAAATACAAAGCTGCGGATAAAAAACAAATTATAAACACATGAAAGCAATCTTTATCACTCATAAAAGTTCATGACTAGAGATTTGCTTGCTTTTTTTCTAATTTTAATTTGACACATGAATTGGGGGTTTGCCTATACATAAGGACAGGATCCAAAGTACTAAACTATCTCCACAGGGCAGGGCTTCCTTGAAAATACTATCCTCATACACGTACAGACGTAGCACAATTACTACAAAATTCACAGATTGCAAATAGTTCTAAAGCTGGCAACACTGAGATAATAAGCGACATTCTTAGTGTACTGCATGTCTCTTTGAAAGAGAGAGACAGATGGGCAAAATGGGAGTTAAAACTGGCCAGGACATAATTTAGTAGATTAAAATAAGCCTGATCCTTTGGCAGTGGTGATGCTGACTGGCTCTCCTGGATAGCCCCTTAAGTTGGACCAGAATAAAGCAACTGAACACATACCTCCTCAGTGCCACTAAGGGAAATACTATCAGTAGCTACTAAGTTTTGCTTCCTAACCTTCAAATAGGAAGAGTTCAAATATACCCAGGGTAGATACTGTCCTCTGTACATGTATGCGCCATTTCTAAGCAGTCCAGGAAAAGAACACAAAGGAAACTAAACCCTAAGAGTAGATTTTCATATCTAATTCTTTTCCTTAAAGTTTACTATAGTACCTTCCTTTATCCTTTCTCCACAAAGTGGAGAGATAAGTCTCCACTTAATCTCTCTTTGCCTTAGGTTTTTATTTAAAATTTTAAATGGACCCACACTAACAGCAGAACCAAGTTCAAAGGGTTTCTTCTTTAATCCATCCCAATTTACTCTACTACCCAGGACTACTTACCATCCCTGACAATGTCTTACACTCCAAATATTCATACTTTAGCGTATGTCCCTTGGTCACCTAAAATTCATTCCCCTCTTCATGTACACTTTGTCTCTGCCTGTTGAAGTCCTGTGGATTCTTTCATATTTCTTAATTCACTGTTCATGGCATTCATGGAACCTCATTATGAGCTCCCTAGTGTTTTGCCAGAAGCTTCACAAATGCCTCCATTTTCCCAATGAGGTGCTTACTCTTTGAGTTAAGGCATATTCTGTTGGGACTATGGTTGCAAATACAAACTGTGAAGTTAAATTTTAATTTCAAAGAAATAACAAATATGTTTAGTTTAAGTATGTCACTTGCAACATTTCAAGCTCATCCAAGGTAGAGAATGTCAGCTACAGTTATACTATTTAACACCCACACAGTTGTATGCAATCCAGAGAAAATTTCCATGCAATGTTTAGAACACACATGAAAAAATTACTGTCTGTATGAAATTCAAATTAACTGGGTGTCTTATTTATTTACTAAACCCAGAAACTCTGTTTGGACTATCTATATCAATTTAAATGCACAGCACAAGATACAATCAACAATATACGATGATTAGTGGAGCTACTAGAATTTAGCAAAGACAAATATGAGAAAGATAATTACAAAACACAACATCTCCAGCACTTGGTATTTGATTCCTCCTTCTTCTTAGAGACCAAGTCATGATCCACCTGATTTCTCTTCTAAGTTAGCAGGAAAACTAGGAATCTGATTCAAGTGGGTTAATTTCAAATATTTGGAGTGGGGCATGGAACATAGAAAGACAGGTATAATTCTGAGACTCAGGTACATAATAAGTTCCAGGCTCCAGGCAATGTAGGCTCCACAGGAGGCCACCCAAGAGAATCAAGTGTAGATCAGAAGGGAAAAGTCTGTGTCACGAAGATGTATGCGACTGAGCCAAACCAACAACAGAGAGTGAGTGTCCAGGGTACTGAGCATCTTTGGACAAAATCATTCAGTTCACTAAAACCAATTTCTTAATACTAATCAAGACTTTCCTGTGTCTTTTTTTATACTATTCTATGTTATCTTTCTTCTGAGAAAGTGAAATAGCTGCATGTTTCCAAAATCTTATGGGAAATTTCCAAACGCCCCATCAGAAACAATGGCAGGAAGAGAGACTGATGCCATATTCTCTAAGTGGTACTGTGTTGTAAAAAGGCTGAACATTCCAAGCAATAGACACAGATTTAGTTATACAAATGGATTTTACTAGTGTTTAGGGTATTACCTTTTCCATGAGATTCCTGAAATCCCTTCCAACATTCACTATGGTTACTTTCTCTTTAGTGATGCCCTGACTATCTTTTACTGGAGGCTTTCTCAACTTTTACCAGGTATACTCAAAACTTTGGCAAAGGATCACACAGCAATATTACTGTCTCACTGACTGAACCCACAAGTTGTTCATGCGTAAGGCTCTGGATGCTCCAGGACCATGAAACCAGAAAGACTTGTATTCAAATTCCAGTTCAGTCACTTCATCATGTTCCAAGAATAATAGTGTCTCTGCACTGGAGCTTCAAAATCTACAAATAAAAGAGGTGATAGCCATTGAATGAAATAGTATTAACATGTTAAAATATAGTAAGAACAGAATAAATGTTGGTTAATCCTTGATACACTACAAAAAATTATGTAGAAGGAGTTCAGCTTTAAATTTCAAAAACTCTAAATATGGACAATTAATAAATGTTGATAACCTTACAAAAAAATAAACTCCTACATAAAAGAAGAAATGAAAGAAGAGCTGGAAAAACTAAGGAGCAAACGTATAAATTAGCAGACTCAGATGACAAGAAAGGTAATGTATTAATAGAACTGACAGACACACCTACAGGGTTCTTTCTCATTTTGCCTCAAAGACTTGTGTGAAACTGAAATGACTAGTGGGGTGCTGAGAAATTGGTGTTAAAACTTTATACCTTAATAAAGATCTGGGGAAAAGACTGAACAGCAAATTTAATGAGATTTTCCTGATGTTACTAATATGAGAAATGTCGCAAGTATCAGTGAGCAAAGATAAAATAATACAAAGACATAAAATAAGCTTGGAAATACAGGCAAGATATAGGTGTGTAAAATTCAACATGAAAAATGTTTATTCACTGAACTGAGAATCTTGCCATGTCCAAGGAACTGGAGAGAAGGGAATTAATAATGATAAAAGACAAGGGGCAAACAAAAATAGCAAATTAGAAGAGCTTTGTAATATGAGGTGGCCATAGAGTTTATTAAACCAGCATGTAGGTGCATATATAAAATTCTATTCCACCAAAGGGAGAAAATTACATGAATCTACTGAGATAGCTCTGAACAAGATGCATCAAATTTGGAGATTCAAAAGTTATGCCTAAAGTGAAGGAAATGGGTCAAAAAGAATAAAAGTGTTATAATAAAAAAAATGATAATTCCCAATGAGAGAAAGAAGGACAGCTGAGTGGTTCATAAAAAATGGGAAGGACATGAAATTAGTTCATAAATATGTGAAAATGATGTATAATGGGGAATGGATGGCATTATGTCTGGATAGAAATTAAGAAACAGGAGGGATTTTAGAAAAAAGAGATGCAGTATAATAACTAGTAAACCCATGTGAAATGAAGCCATGAATTTCATGTTACCCAAAAAGCAACATTAAGTCCATGGTTCTAGATTTTAAGCCAGCTGCAATCAGATGGGAGAGGGTGTCCTTCCTCCTACTGTACGGCATTGCTGGTGCAATGGACTACTTGCTGGTGCAAGTGATCTAGAGGGCTCTTCCTGAGAAAAAGTTGATGACAGAAAAAAGTATATGTTCTACTCTCAGAAGATATGTCTCTCAAATAAGAATGAGAGATTCTATCTCCCTACTATTATTATATGTCCCAAGACCCAGTTTCAGCAGCAACCCAAATCCCAAGGCAAATTCAGCTTAATGTGTGACACTACCATTAGCAAAAAAGACCGTCTGTTTTAACACATTTTTTCTACTTAGTAAGTTTCTGACAAAGGTCAAATAATGTAGGAGAGTTGGTAATGTGTTTCAGGTCTCTAGAATAAGAAAGAGTTATGGT
This sequence comes from Uropsilus gracilis, assembly GCA_004024945.1. NCBI lineage: Eukaryota > Metazoa > Chordata > Mammalia > Eulipotyphla > Talpidae > Uropsilus > Uropsilus gracilis. The sequence goes on along the minus strand of PVHY01005809.1, from coordinate 64,388 downwards.
ACTGAAAAATGAATTAAGTGCTAACTATTATAATGTCAAAAGTGACAGAATTATAAAAGTTATATCTGGGACTCTTGGGGTATAAAGATGGAAGTGTGAGGATGGCATTAGGTTTGAGAAATGGGAAAAAAAACAGGGCAAACTTAAGATAGAGAAAATGCAATAAATATGTGGAAAAATAACAGGAAGCAGTGACTGAAGGAAGGAAAACTAAAGGACTGATACCAGGATTTTCTCTGTGCCTTAAACTGGGAGCTCCCCAAACCACCAATAGGTGGGATGGGACACAGAGACCAACTGGAGAGGATCCAGTGACACTTAAAGTAGATGCAGCAGAACAAGACATTGGAAGGAGCCTAGAGATAGCCCCTTTAGAGAAGCAGACTCAAGAATTTTGCAGTAAAGTCACATACCCTCTGTTAAATAATTATTCTCATTTTGAGAAGTCCTTCAACTTGCTGCTGAATCCTAGTAATGACCAATGGACTAATAAAGGAAAACTAGGAATCCTATCACCTTATTATTCAGTGTTAAATATGACATCAACATGGGCAGTATTAAAATTTAGGCATGACTGCCATTACCTGTGTCTGAAAACACAGAGGTGAAAGATTGCCTAAACTAGAAGGGTACTTTCTTTATTTACTTTGCTGCAAATCTAGGTGGGGAAGAGAAAAATAGGTCACCAGGAGGTTGTGTAAGGGGAAATTGGAGCCTCTGGTTTTCAGAAGAAGGGGGAAAAATTATTTATATATATATATATATATGAAAGGAGCAGAGACTGTGAAACAAAGACTTGTGGAGAGAGGAGAGACCAGAATGATGGGCCAGTAAAGAGTAGCCCACGTGATCAGGCTGGGCAGAAGTCCTCTCGAAGAGTGAGCTGGTGGTGGCAAGGAGCCATGGTGGGAGAGTGGCCAGCTGAAGAATAGCCAGTGTGAAGTCAGATGCCTGGTAAAGCCTTGAAGAAGTAGAGCAGCTCAAAAAGTTGGCAAGAGAAGAAGCAAAGAGAAGATGCTGGAGAAAGACTGGTATTCGCAGAGTGCCTACCTCAGGTTTGGAGAAGCAAAGGGGCACCATCATGGACATGTGTCAAGGGACCTTTGGGACTAAACATGGTGACTGGGGCCAGATAACTGGCCACGTGTGGTCTTTTCGTTTTCCCAGTTAATTTTCCTTGTAAATAAAATCCTGTTGTTCAAATTGCATTTGACTGGCAACTGCTATGCACAGGTCGTAGAAATCTGAAATAATCTGGATGGCATAAGCTGCATTTTAAAAGTGATGCTTTTTTTTTTCCTTTAACTCATTGGTTGTAGACTTCTGCCCTAATTTGCATATGATGTCAAGTGAATATTATATTTATGAAATAAAGTTAGAGCACACCATAAAGGTATATAGGAGTTTGTTCACCTTCCTGGCTTGATCACACTTAATGTCTCATTCCTAAAGACTGTAAATACCTGTCCTTCAAGCTACTTTCAAAATCACAAAGAACTTTAATATGATTATTAAACTAAGAGCACATTTTAAGGATAACTTACAGATATTTCTTTCCAATATGTTAGGCCAGAAGAGGACTGCTGCTGAGAGTGGACCTCAGAGCAGTCATCTTGGTCAGGAAGCAGAGAAGACTTAGGGTAAGAATTTATATTGATTCATCATCAGAAGTTAACCATTCAGCTATATTGTCCAGAACTTGGAAGGATCAGATTCCTCAGCGTTAAAAAGAAAGAAATTTGGGAGAGAGTTAGTTATGTACATGAACCTGTTAGAATAGACACACAGTGCAAAGATGTTTTTGTCATATGAATGATGACAAAAAGGCCCCTACTGGAAAGGACTTTCTTTAAACAACTTATTAATTTGCTCTTGTCAATCCTTTTTCACTGAATTCATGAACAAGGTGGCAAGAGAAGGAAGCAAGAATGGAAGTTATACATGGGTTCAATAACATGGAGTTCCTCTGGTCACTAGGATAGGGAGAGCAGGGGGAGCAGTGTGTGAAATAACTTTGGAATGTTGATAGAAATAAGATCTTGACATACCTTGTAGCACATATTAAGGCTGTTGGTCTTTAATTAAGAGAAGTGGGAATCCATGCGAGTATTTGTTCTGAGTGCAAAATGTTTTAGAGAGGAGCAAGAGCAAATAGTGGAGGACAGTTAGGAGGTTTCAGTAGCCCAAAGAGGTAATAAAGCTGGACTCAGGAGCACCAGTTGACAGATGAGTAAGAAGATATGTTGGAATAACATTTGGAAGTTAGGGCATTGTCCTAACATATAATCCTAACTTCTTAGGACTGCCACAAAAAAAAAAAAAATTAGTAGAAATAAGATGGGCTAAAACAAGAAAACTGTATTCTCTCATAGTTATGTAAGCTAGAGGTCCAAGAGGAGATAGCACCTTGCCTCCTGCAGACTCCTAGTCTTCCTTTACTATTGTCACCAAAACTCCAATCCTACCTCCCTCTTCAAACGGTTTCCTTCTCTCTGCGTAATTTTAGTCCCTCTCCTTTATATGAACACTGTCTTTGGATTTCAGGCCCACCCAGAATGATCCCATTTAAAATCCCTAATTTAATTACAATACCAGGTCCTTATTCTAATAATGTCACATTGTAAGTACAGAAGATTAGGATTTCCACACATCTTTTTGGGGTCACTAATGAACTTACCAGAGGAGTAAATGTAAAAGGATTGCTAAAATACAATTTCTTTAGGTGTTTAGATGACTTTCAGCTAACACATCATTTCCCAGAGTGGGTCAGGAAAACATAAGTTCCTAGGTCCCATGCTAATAATGAATTTTACCATGGTCAAATGAGTTTGGGAAATACTGAATTGTCCAACCCTGAGTTTTCGAAACTTGCTATTTAACAAGTAACCTGTTCCTTTTGGTTATATAACACCTATTGACATCTGAAAAGCTAATTCATGGAACATATCAGTTATGTTGAGTTGAAATATAATTAACAATCATCAAAGATAAATGGTTTGAGTTTCTAGACTTCTCACTTTTGATAAGTAGAAATGAAAGAAGGTCTTGAACATTGAGGGGAGGGGAGGAATCACACTGGATTTGGCAGGAGGTATGCTGGAACATGTAAGCAGTATGCTGGGGAAGTGCAATGGGAAGTTCAAAAGATATTTTGCTCAAATAATTTTTTATTCACTTTAGACTGTTGAGGATAAAACACAAGCTGTGAGATAGAGGATTTGAGTTGATTGCTTAGATTTTTTATTTCATTTGTTATTGGTCATCTTTTTTTTCCATTAAGAGGCATGTACAGCAACTTTGTGATTTAGAGTTGTTTTTGTTTGGTACTTTCTCAAACAAGATGATTCCCTTGTAAATACAAGGGCATGTTGCCCATGGTATTTATCAATCGCAGTGCCAATGAAATTACATTTTTGTCATTCTGAAATTTCCCTGTAGTTGCTGCTAAAACAGTAAGCTAACTACTCAGTTACCAAACACATATATCAAAGTATTATCCTGATCAATGAGAATCCTGAGTCTTCCTTGAACATGAGCTACGTAATTTGATATGTTCCTGCCTTTTGGCCAGTTAGAGGCTTTGCTTGGAGATCTGGTCCCTGCCAGCAGACAAGATCAGATTGGAGGCAATAGTAAAGAAAGCACACATCTCTCATGCAACAGGCATTTCTTGTGCCACCCTTATCACTATTGCTACTGTTTACTGTATTATTCTTTGGATAAGAGAGAATCAGTAAAGTTCCCAGTCTTTGATACTGTATCTACCTTATTTTGATACTATTTCTTCCTTATTTTCTAATCCTTATTTTAGGATGACAAATGTGGCTCCTTCCCTGAGATCCTGGTAACCAACAGATGTGGGCAGCTATCAGCAGATGGTGGTTCTGCGCCTCTGCACAATTTGTTAGCCACCTCCAGAGTTTGGACAGAGGTGTTGTATATATAGCTCTGTATTATGGCAAACATAGAAACACTACCCCAGAATTTCTCAATATGTGAGTCTTGCACCTTTAGGAAAATACAGATCATATTATTTGATACAAAAATAAACATATTTTGGGGGTTATGAATTTATCTTAATGTGTATTAGGGAGAGGAAGGCAGGAAACAAAATCTGTGAATGTGATTACTTAGATCATATTTGATACAAAAACAAACATTTTTGGGGTTATGAATTTATCTTAATGTGTATTAGGGAGAGGAAGGCAGGAAACAAAATCTGTGAATGTGATTACTTAGATACAGACTAATTTTTAATAGATTTTAAAGTTTATTTAATGGAAAATCTTATTCAACTGTACATATAATAAGTTTTATGCAGCTGAGATTCAGAAAGCACCAGTACATCACATTCAAGACATCACCCACAAAATCTTAGATTGAAAGAACTCTAGTAGCAAACCAAGGAGAGGAATCCTTTCTCCAAACTTACCCTGACAGATGGATTCAGCTCTAAATTCAATCTCTGTCAATGATAGAGAAATTCCAGGGGAGCAACTTTTCTTTTACAGATGAGTTCTTATTGAAGGAAGAATAGCAGTACTTTCCTTTCTTAGGAAAAAATAAATAAAATACTAAATTGCCTTAAAGCAGGATCTGAGGTTGACAAATATCAAGTCTTAAGGGGAAACAGCAAAAGATTTCATTTCAGAAGTTGTAACTTCAGAGAGCATCAATAACAACCCAATGATTCAAATCCAAAGCATATTTGTTGAGAACATTTCTGAGTAACTTAGATTATTTCCAGTACCCAGTTACCCATGAATAGAATGAAATATCCCTTGACCCTTGTACTTTACAAATCTCTACATCTCTTTGTTCTTTTTGATTTTTTTTTAATCCAAAACCCCATGCCTGCTTTGGACATATGCTGCCAATGCTCTTGTTCAGGCGCTCCAAGAGAGAGTCAAAGTAATTGATTCCTTCATGGATTAATTCAACAGACTATACAAGCACCAATCTCTCTCCAATTTTAGGTTTTTCTATGCTGATGTCACTGAGAGTTGCTTTCAAAAAAAAATGACTTCAATATTTTGGCCCTGGAATTTTAGGGAACTCCTAAAACATTCCTTCATAAAGTCATTTCATGGTGTACCTATTCTGGAATTTATTCTATATACTGGAAACAAGTGTCTGACAGATGATGTCTGCTTTCTTGAAGCTTAAATGCTTTTGTGAAAATGCTTGGAACAGACAATTAAAACCAGAGAGAAGGAAAAGAAAAGAAAGAGAAGGGAAATATCTGATGGTCATAGCAACAAGCAGAGATGTGAAATAGAAAAAAATGAAAGGGAGTGATTAAGTAATTGCTTTAGATGGATTGTCAGAGAGGTTCTCTCTGAAGTCTAAATAACAATAGGGAGTTCTCTGGCTATGATCATAGGATGAAAGCATTCAGGAAGAGAATATAACTCATGCAACATTGTAATACCTAAAATGAAAATAAAACACATAATTTAAAGAAAAAACATATATATAGAAATGCATAAAGATTGCTTCAATTTCCAATTACTATGAATTTAGATATCAACTGGAAATCCAGAATGATTCTCATCACTGAGTGAATATAAAACTGAAAAAAAAAATGGAAATGGGGAAAATATATGAAATAAGATTTTTAAAGCAAAAACAGAATATCTAAATTTCTTTGATGTTACTTGGTTAAATTGACCTAGTCTGGCCAACATGTTATCCTGAAATGAATATCATAACTTAGACTTTCATGTGCTCATTTCCCAACAACTTTGTCAAAGTTAAACTTTTCTAGAAAAAAGAATTCTTTTGGACTGACTACCAGCAAGATACAGAAATACTGGTTCATTACTAAAATGAAACCAAAAGAAATTCTAGCCAATTATGAAGAATATTAGACTTTTCTCACGGATGAGAACATCTGGTAACTTTAGAATATCTCATTAATCATCACAACTTCTGGTAGGTTACAAAAATCATATTTGAAATTTCCAATTTCATAAGCAATCAGATACTGAATAACCAAGTAAAATGGCTGACTTACAATCACTGAATAAAGTATATTCTTCAAGAAAATTCAGGTACTGGGACACCATCCTATATCTTATCCTGTACACCCACACATTTGCCCTAATACAAATTAGATTGAATTAAGAAAACACTAGTGTATTTGTCCTTTTTTTCTAAACAAAATTTTATTTTAATAGAATAGGACACAGAGAACAAGATCTATGCCATTTTTTCAACATTTTGGTATAATAAAATTAACTAAAATATAGCATAGATAATATGTATCTCATCCAGTCAAGAACGAGGTAAACTACAGTAGAGGGAAACCAGCACGAAGGCCCTACTCCACAAGAGCTTTTACTACCCTCAGGTTCCAAAACATGGCTTTGGCACTTTGTTCCTAAGAATGCTTTGGTTTCACTCTTATTCACATTACATGAAAGAATGTGGAAAAATAAATAAGATGGATAATTTTAGATACTAAAATCATCAATCAATTCTTAAATATAATCATGTGTGTCTATTTATACAAAACCAGGAAACCATGCAACATCCATTTAGGGAAAATGGTCATTTTACTCAAAAATGAAATGAAAGAATTAATGAATAAGCAAAAGAAATGCTGAGCTTAAAAGTAAGCTCTCTAAACTATGAGTGATGGTGAACTTGGAGGACACAACGAAAGAAAATGGGAGAAAGTAAAAACAAATAAAAGGTAACATCTTGAAAAGCAGCTACATTAATGGTAAGAGACAGCTTTGCTAATGCTGAGAAAAGGCACATGTCCACAAAAACCTAAGTCCCAAAAGTCAAAATAAGAAAAGTAAAAACTGTTGATGAGTCACGAATTAAGGACCTCACGAATTCTGGAGGGTTGAAAATGAGAACAGAAGACTTCAGAATGAGCAAGAAGAAAACTTAGAACTGCAATTGACATCTGTCTCCAACAGATGTCTCCTTAAGCATGTCCCACAAGAGAAGTTGTTTCATTATTTATATTTTGTTTTAAAATAACAACTTGAGAAATTTTGCTGAAAGGTAACAGAATTAAAACATCTTTACTTAATTCCATCCCCTTCAGAAATTGACTGAAATGAATGATAACAACCAAAAATAGAGCCAGAAATACATCACCTATAGTGAAACTAGAAAGTAATGAAAATGTCATAAACAGAGACCATCATGAATATCTGTGTGGGGAAACAAATACTAAAAGAAAGAATAATATAAAGAAACCAATACTTAATCCATATCCCTCTGAAGGATGCAGTTTCCTTTTTAAAAAACAAATCCTAAAATAATTGCCCCTAAATTGTTTATAAAAATATGAACACAGTTTATGAGTAATCAATAGGAGAAATTGTTAACACTAACTCAACAGATACTGAGTACCTTCTGAGAATTGGGGATAATTAATACTAACGTTTTTCTGATCCAATCACCTGTGCATGCAAACATCTGAAAATGAAAAGAGACCAAAAAAAACTGATGTTAAAAAAAAAATATATATATGCTTATATATATATATATATATATGCTATAAGCATATATATATATATATATATATATATATATATATATATATATATATATATATATGCTTCTCTGAATAAGATGAATTCTACACCAGCAAACAAAATGTCCTACCAAGAAGTTCCAGATGTCTGGGTATTAAAACACTGACCCAAAGTCCAGAATGGGTAAAAGCTGAAAAGAAGCTCCAGGACAGAGGATTCATTATACATAATGGCAAAGAATGCAAAGAGCATGTATACCTAAATTAAGATCACTTATTTACACCTGTGTCTTTAATGTAGATAAGAGTTGAGCTCTCCACTTCAGAGTTTAGTGGTACGGTTTTTATGTTCCAAATAAAGTTGGGGAATGGTTATTTTGAGGGGAAACAATCCCATTCTTCATTTCTTTAGTAAATATCAGGCTAACCAGAGTTAAAGAGGGGATACGTCAAACGTATGTGCAGATTCACACTAAAACAGAGACAGGAGGAAAGAAGGAATAAGAATACCTTTAGTCCCAATAAATAAAGGGAAGATGAAGAATACATATTTAAAAAGTTACTCCAAGTTACACTTATTTATGGAAGACCTTTCTATATATATATATATATATATATATATATATATATATATATATATATATATATATATATACATCTTCTCAAGATCTTAAAAAGTCAAATGAAGACATGAATTTTATAAGAATATAGATTCAGGATCAGATCTGTGACCAAAGAAGAAATAATAGATAAAAAATAGAAAATGAGAGTAATAAAAACATCATATAATGAAAAACATATAAGTAGCAGTGAGAAAATCAGAACTAGTCTTAGCAGAGTCAATCAGATGGAGAACTGGCTTGAGGATGAACATGGAATGCAAAGGAAAAGCCTAGCTGTGGCTGAAGGTAAAATGATAGGTATAAAATAAAGATAATGGACATTCAGCATTTGAATTGTAGTCTCGAAGAAAAAGACAAAGTAAATGGAATGGAAAAATATTAAGAGTGATAATAGAAAACGATTTTCTGAAATAAAACAAGATAGGAATCAACAGATTGAAAAGACTTACACACACTGTAAAACTATTAGCAAGTCATTGAAATAGAAACATAGTGAAACTATTGAACTTCAAAGACAAAGTCTATAAGTAATTAAGCTGAAGAAACAAAGCCTCTGCAAAAGACAAAAATAATCAGGCTAAATTCATACATTTTAGCAATATTAAATGCCAGGAAAAACGTGATATCTATACATTGAGGGGAAAATATTAATTTTGTTAATTGCATCATTATTTTCTGGTCCTTTGTATAATCAGTGTTTTTAAAAACTACATGAGTTATTTTTCAAGAAGTACATTCTCAAGATACCCCTTGAAAATTTTAAATGAGAATAGAGTTAATTGCTAAAGGAAATCTCAATATAGTTTATAATGAAAATGACATGAAATAAATTTTCTGACCACAAAACAATAAAATTATGAATCTATAACAAGTAAAACCTAGATACTTAAAACTTAGATAAATTCTTCTGTACAACTCTTAGCTCATAGAGTGATCCAGATATCAGAAGAGGAATTAGATATAATAAGCAACACTTAATACATAAGGAGGAAAATAATACTGTAGCACAAGGAAAATCTATAATCTGAAACACATCTCCAGACAAAAATGAATACAACTTAATCATTACATTTATGTTGGAAAAAATAGCAAAATATATATGATAGCATTAAATTAACAAAATGAATAGACACACTCAAATGAAAACAAGTAAGTAAATATGTTAAGTGAAAGAAGGCAGATTGCTACTATACTATCCACCTAGTAGTTCAGAAGGACTCTATTCTAATTTATGGCCATAGAAATCAGCAGAATAATTACTGTTTAGGGGAGGGAGCAGTGGAATGGTATCCACAGGGAAGAGATCTAAAGAACATTCCAGGAGTACTGAAAAGCTCTGTAACTTAATCTGAGAGGTGGTTATATGGGTGTACCTAAAGATAAAGGTTCGTTAGATTACAGTTGTGCATGTTATACTGGTAAATACTAACACAATGTGAGAAACAAATGTTTAAAAACCAGAAATTAATGAATCAAAGCAAAGTTGAACTATAAATATAAAGGTTACTCTCATAGATGAAGGGTAATAACCTAGGTAAAACACTAACTAGGTACCAAAGATTCTGAAAAGGGAAAATAATATAAATTCACAAATTAAAGACTGAGAAAAGGAAAGTATTTGTTGTTGTAGGAAAAACAGAAATAATTTTTAAATAGACACTCATTTAATTTCTAAACATTTGAAACTTCCCTACACACACACACACACACACACACAAACACAGAAAACCTACACAAAAATATGAAAGAAATTCCAAAGTTTTCAGAGTTAACCCTCACAGATACATTGATATCAGATAATGTTATGGATGAAATGTTGAAACTCTAAGGTTAGAATAATTATTGTACTATTTACCCTGTCCATTTTTTACAAGTACAAGATGGGAATCAAAACATAGAGACTGCACCCCTACTTTAAAAATGAAAAGAAAAAAAAAACTGAAGACAAATAAAAATTCACATAATAAAACACACACATACAAACAAGTAAAATAAACTGTCTAAATGCCTGCCATAAATGTCTGGAAGCAGCAAAGATTCTGGTATGGTGTGGCATGACTTCCAACTCATATCCTAAAAAGTGCAAATGAAAGCTGATGTAAATAGCGCTGATAATTTTCACTCCTATGCCCCTTCACCGAGGAGCAAGCTGAGTAACTGTAAAGATGTTCTTTTAGAAAGACTTGGACAAACCAATTCTGAAGGAAGGGAGTTTCTCACCTGCTTTCTCCATGTCTCTAGTTATGGGGGATGAATGACTAGGGTTATAGCTATAGAACAGGAGAAAAAAGCAAGAGGAGAGTTACAACACTAGCTCTACTGGAATCAAGTAATCTCCAGTAAAGATAAAGATTTACAAGATTGAAAGCAAAAGAAAAAATTAATAAAATCATGTCCTCTAGAAAAAGGAAGCTAAAAGATAGAGCACTATGAGTCCTCAAGTTCTCTTCCCCACTCATACCTCACCAAAGATGAGAAAACCCAATTTATAAGGAACAGAATCTGAAGCTGTCCAATTAGCCAGTAAAAAACAAGACCCCACTTACACTTAGATACATTTATAACAAGAAAACATTCATTGTTTATCTGAAATTTAAATTCGCTGGGAGTCCTCCACTATAACAGGACCAGAATCAGAGAGGTGCAATTATGGTTTTCCTTTTGTGGATGATGGATGATGAGAATGAAGTGAATCCAGGAGCTCCTTCTCTCCAATAGGAAGTTAATGACATCAAAAGTAATAACAAAATTAAGTAAATAAAATAAAAGATGATGATGTTAGGCGTGTCATTGAAGCACCCACAGACAGCAGAAGTATTAACAACACATGCAAAGTTTCAAGAAAATGTGAAAATCAAAACCCTGCCCAACCAATGGGTTGATTAAGAATATAATGTTCTCAACATGAAATATTTCAGGAAATGTAATACCCACAAGACTTTCTTGAAAATTCCCTCTGAACAGTAGAAACAAGGCAACTGAGATTAATAAAGAATGCTTGTTAAAGGATTAATGGTGAGTACTAAAGATATTAAATTATGATAATAAAACTAAAACAAACTGAAAATTATGAATAAAGAACAGAAAGAAAGCAAAATATATATATAACAGTATAAAACTAATTTAAAATGAGGCTAACTAAAGTATTAAAATGTTATGTCAATATTATCTGAGTAAGTAAAAAAAGTAAGCAAAAGGCAAGCAAAAATGAATATAATAAATTAAACCTTCCATTTTTATAGAATTCTTTTCCTTAAACATTAGCAGCATCTTTTAGAAATTAATTGTATGATAAAAATAATCTGTATTTGTGAAATTTCTTCAGTATGTTATTTCAATTATTTGTTTTTATTCTGTTAAATCAAGTAAAATTGGTTTTGTTAACATTCATCTAAAAAATTAGCAAGTCATTTTATACATAAAAATGAAATTTTATATGCTCTCAAGTTTGTGAAACTAAACCCATCTAATATTCTATTTGTTCAACATACAAATATTGAGCATCTATTATGTTCCCAGCTCACTAATCTTTGTACATACACATAGATATACATCCATTCATCTAGTATCCTTTCCATCTAATATTAACAATAATCTTTTCTGAATAATGGAATTTGGAGTAAACATCCATTTTATTTTGTGTTTACTTAAATTGCTTATAAGAAATCAAACCCATTTTTAAAAAAACACAAAATTATAGAATATGGAGAAAGGTGAAAATGACATTTAGTTCTTAATAATCAGCATAACATATCAAAAGCTTACCAAATAAATGACAAAAATGGAACAGAATACATATTCCATATCTGAATACTTGAGAAAAAATCCAAATAAAATATAGTTAGAAAGGACAATGAAAGATAAATATATAGAAATCAAAATAATTCATTCCAAAAATGACAAAATAATCAATACATATTAATATGCTCATCATAGTAAGTTTTAAAAAGAAATTATAAAATCCTGTTAGATACTGAACCAGTTTATAAAATGCCTAACTCATCCCAATAGTAATAAATAATAAGTCAGTAAGATACATACTTTTTCAAACTAATAATTTTTTTTTAGGGAAACAATCACAAGTATTAGGGAAGTGGAAGGATGATGAAGGATGTGGAAGGTAGTCATTGGAGTCAGAAAGAGCAATAAAGGAGAAACGGAAATAATCAGAACATCTGGGATGTTAAGGCTACATCTGGGATTTAGTCATAAATTGAAAATAATGTCAAGCACATTAGTTAGGTGTTTTGTCCCAGGTGTATTCAACCTTGAACAGGCAGGTGCAGACTGGTGCAGAGTTGAGTCCAAGCACACCTGGGCCTTTCTGAGCTGAACACAACAGATAAAGAAGGTTAGGCCTCTTGGGTAGACACATCTTGGGTAGGAGTGATTACAGTGATGAAATATATAAAGTAATCTAATTGGCTAAGAAAGGAGGGAAGACTGTGATAGCAACAGACACTGGAAAATTCTTCAGTGAATATTGGAATTGGGATATTGGGAAAAGACAGGATGACTGGAAGCAGATGGCCAGAGAGTGGGAAACAAAATACAGATTTGGAAGATAGTGAAGGTACAGAAAAAAGATCATTAGAAATGAGTACGATAAGATGCTAAGAGGTCAAGATGAAAGCTTTTCATCTCAGTGCAAAAAGCAGTCTTGTGGTAACTGCGAAGCCCATATGCTCTACCCATTCACATTCTGACCTGGTATCCTCCTACTCTTCCTTCCATAACTCCATGAACCACACTCACCTTCTTGTTCTACCTTGATCATGATATGGACCTTTACATCTCATGTTCTTCTGCACTTGCTGCCTTGGCCCAGAATGGCCTTCCATGTCACTACCTCATCTGAAATTGCCCCACCACATCTCCCTTTCCTGTTTTATCATGCACTATTGAATTAGTATGATCTAACACATCTTCATCTTCTACTTAGTTTTCTTGCTTATTCTGAGTAGCAGCTTACTAGTTGTCAGCAATTCAGACTGACTCTGGTATCTTAGCTATAGAAGGAAAAAGCTGACTGACCTAAACCAGGAGTGGGGGGGAAGAGTGAGTAAGTGGGAGAGGTGGAGAGAGAGAGAGTGCTTTATTCAAGTCCTGGTTATTTTTAGAAGGTCTAGTAAATAAAATTATCATACTTGACCTGAGAGGTTTCACCAAAGGGGTGCTGGCAAAAAAAAAAAAAAAAATGTCCTATTGTTTCTTATCTCTGCAGCAGAATATTTCAGCAAACCCATCGAAGAACCTGCTTAACTTGGTTATTTATATCACAAGTTGCATACCAAAGCTTCTCAAATTTAAGAGCATTTAAAAGCTTTTGTACACTATTCAATACTAACTCTGTGTTAAGGATCATATCAATTTCTAAAATATTCTTGTATTTGATCCTGTTATTACTAAATTAGCCATCTTTTCTATTAGTAAAGACCTTAAACTACACTTCAACTCTCTATTTGTGAAAAACTTAGATTCTATATTTAGGACAGCAAAATATTTGCCTTTAGATGATCTCTGCAGAACAGAATCTAATTTCTCCAGATTTTAAGAAGATCATGACTACTACCATGAATACTTACAGAAGTTTAGTTCTCAAGCCTTTTGGAGATTACCCTTCAGAAACCCTAAGAGACCAAATAAAAACAAGTTCAAAGATGAAAATTCAAATGTAAATCATATGAAAACCTAAGGGTTTCCTCATTTAGAGTAAAAAGCAAACCAGAAAAATTACAACTCATCATGTTCATAAGTTCTGAGAGAAAATAATAATAAAAAACACTGTATATGTGTTTTATATAGCTTTGCATCTTTCTTACTGCTATAGCTTTGAGTAAGTACTAAGCAACTTTAGGATAATATCTTCAATGAAAGTACATTTAGCCCATGAGAGCACTAATAATATATGTATTAAGAAAGCAACATTTCATAAGAAACATGCAGTTCCATTAACGTAGCACATTCTTTGAGCCCTTTATGCTTTCCAGCAGGATTCTGAAATGCCTTTATGATCATGGGGCCTTTATTGCTTGTAGTTTCATGAAATAAGGCTTCACTGTCTCGTAATTGTTACTCACAGTTTTGATGGACCCACATGGAATTTGTTGTATTCTAACACACAAATAAAAATCTCATTTTAAACTGCCAATAAATAGAAATACAGAATTTTGCGTTGTACAATACAAAAATACCTTTTTACAAAAGAATACAAAAGAGACAAGGGTTGCTAAGCAACTGCCTAGCACAGACTTTAACATTCAAGGTAACAAAGAGACAACTGTACTGCCACCACCTGAAGGCTCTTGCTTAAACCAACCGAAGAAAGCAGGCAGTGAGGAGTTGAACAATAGCTCATCACCACTGTCATCTCCCAAAATTGTATCTGAGAGTGTTTTTAGAAAATTCAATTATATTGATTTACAAAATCAGTAAAATAAATCTTATTTGGATTATATCCAACATGCAAAAATCAGGGGACATTTGCTGAATGACTCTGAGTGATCTATTTAGTACAGGCTACAGAATATCATACCAGCTTTTTTTTTTTAATGGGTTTACTGGGAGGGAAAATGCTCCTGAGGTGAATGATTTCAATTTTGTCTCCTCCCTTCAGTGAGTCCCAGACACCCAGACAGCCATATCTGAAATTAGTTTCATAATATTAAACTGTTTCAATAATACAATAACATTGTTAAGAATTAGTTCAAGTACTTAGTGTCATGAAGTATTTCTGTCCCTTAAAATGGGCAGCCACAAGAAAACTGTCATGAAGGAATCTCAAAAGGAATTTCAGACAGAGAAGTCCTGGGAAAAGAAATTAGAGCTTGCATGACCAGCACCCATGACTCCATCATATGTCCTGAGTAGTGAATATAAAGATTATAATCTTTTAGATCTGGGTGCAGTGTACTTAACTAACAGTGCATAGTTAAGTACGTTAGACTACAGTAGAACTCCCTGACTGAAGTCCTGGCTATGTCACTTTCTAGCCTTTTAACCTTTGACAAGATGTTTAAATCCCTTAAGTATCAGCTTCCTCATCAATAAAAAGGGATTATGTGTACTAATTAAAATAATTAATGTAAAGTCATTTGCATAGGCTCTGACACATAAAAATGATATACCATGAATATTAATAGCATTATGAAGATCAATAATAAGTAATGCTCCATCTCATTTACTTTACTAAATGCTCTCTGGATAGTTATTAATTAAATGTCCAGTGTAAGAATGTTCTGCCTCGTTGTTTTGTACTCAAAGCATCATCTAGCTCATGACAATAGCTTCTATATACCTTATCATGGTCATTGCTGTACACTTCTTCAAAATGACTTTCACTGTCTTTCACAAACAGTAGTGTATGTATTGCTACCTACTTCAATTTCTCAAGATAAAGATTTTTATTCTACTTTTCCATAAAAAAGGTTAAAAAAGTTCTGTATTCCCTTTACAAATAAAGGGACTTTTCCTTTTACCACTGGAGTACTACTAGCAGATAGACCCCCACCTTCAACAGCACCCTGCAGAGAATGCCTGGTCTGGAGAGAGCTGCCTCTCTAAGGATCGTGTCCTCATCCTGGACAGCCAAAACTTGCTGATAGAAAGGGTATACCTTGTGTCCCAAACTGGGCTCTTCCAACTCCAGAGCCCCTAGAATATCTACTGAGACCTGTACTGAAACTACATCACCATTCAAGTCTCCCTCAGCCCATACTTGCTTCCTTCCATTCTCTTCCCTCCCTTATTTCCTTTGCTTTCTGTTCCCTCCCGTTCCCAGATATTGATCTCCAAAGCACCCGAGATAAACTTCCAGAGATCTCCATCTCAGGGTTTATTTTCTGGAGACCAATCAGTGACACATGCACAACTCAAAAGTTGCCCACATCATATCTCCAAGCCAAATAACACAGGTGTCACCAGTCAGCTTAAATAGCTTGTCCTTGAGTAAGTGCCCAATCCTGGTCCAATGAGCCATGGTCCACCATCTAGGAAGATATGTGTGATAGGAAACATAATTTTTATTACAGCAAAGTTTCTGCATTAAGTTCCATATGGAGCTGAGACAAGTGCCAGGCTTGACATGTCCAGTACATTTGAATAACAATCCCAGGCTAGGTTTATCCCTTTCCATAATCTATAGAAATAAGTCTGCATTCTCTTCTTTTTTGTAGCTTTCACCACCTCACTGCTTCTTGGAGAACCCTGTCTATGCAAAAACTTCCAGAATGGAAACATTTCTGCTTTACTACTATCTAAAAGACATTTACATATATATGAGTTTGACAGGTTTACTACTAATCACTAGAGGAAAACAGAAAGATGTGTAAAATAGCAAATATAATGAACATGTTAAGAAGAGTTGTTAATGTGATTTCTAGAAATTGAAGCTTGTGCTATTGCACTAATTAAAGACACTGTGCTATTTCTTACAAAATTTTAGATTACTTCCTCTTAATGTTAGTAATAGTTCTATCTTTGTTAAGAACAAAGATTTTACCATTTTGTTATAAATAATATGTGCTCATTGCAAAAATTAAACTAATGCAAGAAATTCTAACAAAAAAATGCCTAAAATACCCTTAACCATAATTAACATTATGTATTTTTGTAGTTATCTGTCTAATCATATATCCAGAATGATCAACTAACTTTAATTAAAATTAAAGTATAATAAATATGCAAGTTTAACTTAACTTTTTAAAATTTTACTTAACCAAAGAATTAAAACAAGTGAAATTGAAGTAATTTCTGAATATTAAATGTTTCTCCACCATATGAATCACTTACTAAAAGATCACTCATGGGTCAAAAGTGATTATGAAAAGATTTAAATGGAAATAATTTTAATCATATTTCAATTATTGTTTCCAATGGGAATTTCCTGCTTGGGAATTGTGTGAGAAGAAGCAGATCACCTAACCTTTGTTCCTGTCTCACTCTTTGACACAATTTATATCATTTGTTTTATATTATCAACTTTAGCAAAACCTGTTTTCCCTTCCCTAATTTCTGTTTTACCCCTTTTCAAAGATAATACAAGTTTGACCAGAGTTTAAAGACTGCCAAAGACCTTACCTCTCTGCTTCCTTTACTGGTAGGTGTACAGCTATATGGCCAATTTGGGGGAACAAAATGTTGGAGAAGTAATGCACACAATCTCCAGACAATGTTCTCAGTACTCTTGCTCCGTTCTCTGTCCTACCTTTCTACAGACTGGAAAGCAGACAAGATGGTGGCAGCTTCCATGGGAACATGAGAGGAGAGCCACATTTTGTAACATGGCAGAACAACAAGGTGGTAGAAACCTGTGTCACCCATTTCTTGAGTCATCAAACTACCACTGGATTGTCTAACTAGACTTTATTGCAAGAAAGACAATTACTTCAATTTTATCTAACCCAAATTATGTTCAGACATCCATGCATGTTTAAGTACATCCTAGCTAATATTTCATCAATCTATCCATGGACTACACTTCAGTTGCCTATTCTGAAACTCTTATTTCAGAGTTAGCTCCTCTGAATTCCATAATTCAAAGACATTCAATGTCGCTACCAGCCTTTTTACCAGTGTCTCCAGAATGTGTGCTCATTGCAAAAATTAAACTAATCAAGAAAATATAACAAAGAAAAAAATCTAAATTCTTATTGCCCGTAACCATAATTAATATTATATGAGTATTTTTCTAGTTATCTGTCTAATCATATATCCAGAAAGGTCAAGTAACTTTCATTAAAACGGAAGTATAATACACAAGCAATTTTAACTTAATGTTTTTTAAATTTTACTTAACTAAGGAATTAAACCAAGTGAAATTATGTTTCTGTGAAATTTCTGTGAGATTTAAGAATTCTATGAGATTACTTTTTTCCTTTATTATTATTTGGTTGGTAAGTATACTAGTTTCCTTTTGCTACTATAATAAATAACCACAGATTTAAAGCTTAGAACAACAAAATTTTTTAGTCTCACCAATCTGTATGTCAAAAATTCAAACTGGAACTTACTGAACTAAAATCAGGGTATTGGCAGGGTTTTGTTTCTCCTGAAGGCTTTAGGACAGAATCTGTTTCCTCATCTTTTCTGGTTCCCAAAGATTCTCTGCATTCCTTGACTCGTGGACATGTGGACATTTCCCAGATCATCAAAGGCAGTAACAATATATAGGCTCACTTTGGAGACAGATGAGTTTAGTTCCAAACCAGCACAATAAAAAAAGTACCATAATAGAGTCACACAATTTTTTTATTACCTGGGGCATATGAAAGTTATGTTTATACTATACCATGGTCCACTAAGTGTGTAACTGAATTATGTCAAAAAAAAATGTGCATACTGAAATCAGGTGCAAAAGGGGCAAAAGCCTCCAACCAACCTGCCAAAGGGGGAAAAAGCAGCACTTTTAAAATGTGGTTTCTGCCATCCAGTTCCCTCAGGTTCGTACCACCTGAGCATTGCAGTTGCCTGTCAAATGCATTTTAACAACAGGGTTTTATAAACAAGGGAAATTAATCAGGAAAATAGAAAGTCAAACAAAAAGCCTTAAAGCCACAAGTGGCCTATTATCTTACCCCAGTCACCATGTTTAGTCCCAAAGTTTCCAAAGACACATGTCCATGATAGTGCCCCTTTGCCCCTCCAAACCTGAGGCAGGCACTCTGCAAATTTCACTCTTTTTCCAGCATCTTCTCTTTGCTTCTTCTCTCTCCAGTGTTCCAAGCTGCTCTGCTTCTCCAAGGATCTTCAAACTTCTTCAAAAAATGCTGATCCCAAATCAGCTTTTCAAATCCCTGGCTATCGCCAGGTACCAGTTCACTTTTCCAGGGGGCTTCCACCCAGCCTGGCCACAGGCTCTTTATCAGCTGACCATTAGTGTGTCTCCCCTTCCCAAAAGGCTCTCTCAAGTCTCTGCTCCTTTCCTTTTTAATTTTTTCTTCTCCTAAAAGTCAAAGGCTCTAATTTCCCTCTAAACACCCTCGTGTTGATACATTTTTCTCTACCCCACCCAGAATTTGCAATAAAGTGAAAGTACCCTTATCCTGCTTAAGCCTCTATTTTTCAAACACAGCTAATGGAAATGCCTAAATTTTATGAATAAATCCACTGCCCATGTTGGGGAATAATACACTACCCATGTTGGGGGTCCCGGCTTCAATACCATAAATAAATGTGACACTGTGATAGAGCACATGTTGCTGGAAAGCCAGTGCAAACTGATTTGATTGACAGAGGGTGGGTCAGTGACCTTCCCACCTACTTATTTAGTTTATGAAGACCCTCATGATTACATTCAGACCTTCAGAAAACCTCTCCTTCTAAAGATCTTTAACTTAACTTGCATTTCCAAAGTTCCTTTGCCATGAAAACTAATATATCCACAGATTCTGAGGATTGTGTTGTACGTGTGGATATACTCTCAGGTGTAGGTCATTATTCTGTCAATAGAAGTCAAAAGAAGAACCTAGATCTCTACCTTCACCTGGTATTAATGAGATGACTGATTCTCCCAGCCCCTCCCAGAGCAGTGTCAGATATGTCAACTGGAAGAGAAGTCTTACTAAGATCCAGAATCTTACATTCAATTAACCAAAAATTCCAGATTTCAGTAAGAATCATACATTATCATATATCATATACCAAAAACTAGGAGGATGTCAGCAATTTTAAAATATAACTGGTGAGTACCAAAATTATATTAATGTTAATTATAACCCAACAAATAATTTCAAACATTTTAAAATGCTTCAACAAGCAATTATGAACACACACACAAAAATGAAGTCTCAGCAAAGAAAAAGGAACAAATCAATTAAAATTGAAAAATTTAATAACCAAAATTAAAAATTCAATGAATATACTCAAGAGCAAAATAGTGGGTAATTGAATTACTCTGAACAACCGCGAAAATAATCGTAAAATAAATAAACAGAAGTTTAGGAAACTCTGTGACTTAAAAAGAAAAGCAGGCAAGAAAGAGGGTGAGGCTAAAAAAGCATTCAAAGAAATAATAAATGAAAACTTCCCAAATGACAAAGGATATAAAACTACAAATTCAAGAAAAGTTGAGTGATGCATGAGCAGGATATATGAAAGAAATCCACATTAAGTTGTATCATAATCAAAATTCTCAAAATAGTCATTGATTTTTTTAAAAATTGAAAAAAAATAAGAGAAATAATATCTTACTTGTAAAAGGAAAATAATTCAAACAACAGCAGATATCTTATCATAGAAACTAGAAGGAAGACATACGTTTTCAAATGCTGAAAGAAAAGAATTGTCAATACACAGTGTTATATACAGCAAAAAATAGAATTCAGGAATAATAGAGAAATCAAGGTATTCTCATATGAAGAAAAACTAAAAGAGCTTATTAAAAGAAAACCTACCATAAATGAATAGTTCTCTAAATAGAAAGAAAACAAAAAAGAACCCTTTTTTCACATAATTGTGAGAATAACTCTATAGGACCAAAAAAACTCAAACACAACAGAATATGCCACCTAACAATAACAGACTACACATGTTTTCAAGAGCCTATGAAACATACACAGAAGTACCACATTCTGACTCATAACCCTATCTCTTCCTTAAGGCTACATGCCTCCTCCAACTCACAGAAAGTTAAAGTTAAAACATCAGAAGAGAACATAATAAGTAAAAGGCTAAAAGAATAATTTCTTACCACACTTTTCTAAATTATGTTTGAGGAAGTAAATACAATAATACTGTATGATGTGATTCTAAGTGTATAAAGTATTTCAGGAAATTATATCAAGTTGCAGAGAGCAAAGTAGTGCAAAAGAACTAAGATGTTCATGTTTCACTAAAATGTTAAATAATCTATAATATGAATATATATCAACTAAAAAGCTAAAAATCAAAATATAATTTTAAAAACATTCAAGCAGGTCACTGGAATGGAGTTAAAAAGAAAACAGAAATAATAAACAGAAAGCAAATAGTAAAATAAAAAATTAGTAATAGACTAAAGCTCTAGTATATAAAGAATCACATTCAATGTAAATTATCTAAATATATCAATTAAAAGGCAGAGATTGGTAAAGTATATTTCAAAAAGGGACCCAAATACATTCTATGAAAAATTCACATCAAGTATAATGATTTTAGCAGGTGGTTGATAACAAAATTATGGGACAGATATATTATGAAAATATTAATAAAAGAAATCAGGAGTGACTGTAATTACATTAGATAATGTAGAATTCATAATAAGATTACCAGAGATGGAGAGCAGTACTACTATGTAAAGGTTAAGTTGATCAATACTACAAAAAAAATTGCAAATAGCAATCCTGAGTATTTGTATACCAAACTAAAACTGCAAAAATATTCTAGCAAAATTTATATAAAGGAAAGGAGAAACAGATGATTCCACATCACTGTTGGAAACTTCAATCTCATTTTTCAAATAATTGTGAAAATAACTCTGTAGGATACAGAAGAACTTAAAACAGGCAACTGGACTAATCAACAACAGAATATACCACCTAACAATAATAGGTTACATATTCTTTTCAAGATCTTATGAAACATATATACAAAGATAGACCACATTCTGATTCATAACCCTATCTTTTCCTTAAGTCTGCATGCCCCCTCTAACTCATGGAAAGTTAATCTAACATTCCAACCAATTCCTCAAGGTAAATAAATCTCCCCCAAAGACACAGCTCCTTTGACTTGAGAACTCCATGGCTCATGAAGGAAAAAACTAGAATTAAATGGAATCTTGAATAATCAAAACTTGTAAGTGGCACAGAACAAAGTCAACAGGATGTTACAAAACCTGCAGAGGAGGGCTTACTCAGTATCTTCCAAGACTGGGACTGATCAAGAATTAAAAATTTATGTGACCAGTAACTTAATTAGATTTGGTCATCAAATGTCACTGCAAAGCCTGAACCTACCATTAAGTGGAAAATGATTCTCTTTCAAATGTGCATTAATTCTAGAATACCATTTGGAAAATGGCCTCATCCAAAGTATGAAATGGCACCCAAAGTGCCCAGAAGAGTTATTATATTTCTCCAAAGAGAGCAATTTATTCTTTTTTAACCACTTGTATCAAGTCCAGTTAGAAGCAGGCTATAACTACCCAGATATTTTAAAAAGACAGGTCAGTATTGTAAAAGCCAACTGAGTAATTTACAGAAAAATTTTAATAGACCGATAATATTCCATCAAGTGAAGTTAAACTGCCATTTGGAGAATAGTTTTCATTACATAAAGACACAACTGTACTTTCTTTTCATTGTCACTCCCCAAGGGTATGTGTGTGTGTGTGTGTGTGTGTACGTGCTGGTGTCTGAGTTGAACAGAAATTTATCAGTCACTTCCAAACTGTTCGATTCAGTTATTCCTTTTCTTCTTTCTTCTTTTCTTTCAATGCTTATTTTATACATATCATCCACATGGCATGGCATCATAGAGCAAGCACATCAATATAATCTTTTCCTCTTACATAAATTATGAGTAGTGAAAATAGTCACATATCTCTCTTAGGAAGC
Source organism: Uropsilus gracilis (assembly GCA_004024945.1). Classification (NCBI taxonomy): domain Eukaryota; kingdom Metazoa; phylum Chordata; class Mammalia; order Eulipotyphla; family Talpidae; genus Uropsilus; species Uropsilus gracilis. The sequence goes on along the minus strand of PVHY01005809.1, from coordinate 41,733 downwards.
AAATCTGTCATAAAATCTTTTCTCCATGATTTTACCTAAAGTACATTTTATGAAAAATGTATACCACCAGCAGTTTAGGAACAAGAATGTGACACCAAATTTAAGCTCTAGGGACCTCAGTCTCCTCTTCTAAAATGTAAATGTTAGATCTGCCTTCTTCACCCTTGTTGGTGAACTAAGCAGTTTAAATAAACTCTTACGTGTGAAGTTTGTTGGGTTCCTTGAGGTAGGAGAATCACATGAAAACACTTTGTGGTCATATAATAATTATACTGTCTTCCATCCAAGAAGGTATTTATAAACTTTAATTAGTTTCCTCAAAGCCCTGCGGTGAAGTCTTCTGCTCATTTCACAAGTTAGAATTCAAATCCTGGTAAGTTAAGTGGTTTGCCCCAGACATTTGACACCCCTGGAGTTTGAGCAAAAAGTACCAGCACCCACTGCCATGAGAAATCAGCACTGAAGCATTCATAGCACCCATAGGACTCTGTGAGCAAAATCACTGGAGAGGAGGATGAATATATGATTGAGATACAAGCCACTGCTGTGAGAGCCAGAAAAATTCTTTTTTTTTTTTTTTTTTTTTTTTTAACAGACTGGGGTTTTTCAATTGGAAACTAAAAGGGGGTGAGGGAACAAGAACACTGAATAGTTGGTTCAAAATCATAATCCCTGTAACTAATGAAAATGTGAACACAAGATTTTACTCTTGTTGACCCCTCTTAACAACGTGTCCCAGGGGGGCCGGGCATAGTGGCGCATGCCTGTAAGCGGCAGTCTAGGAAGCCTCAGTCAGAACGGGGGATAGCCGTTCGAGTTTCACTCGGGACAACTTAATGAGACCTAGTTCCAAAAAAATAGCTGGGCATGGTGCCGCACGCCTGTAATCCCAGCTACCCAGGAAGCTGAGGCTGGGGATCACTTGAGTCCGTGATACCCCAGGGCAACGTGAGCCTGTGGTTCCAAAAACAGCGAAACCTAGTCTCCAAAAAGTAAAAATGGCCCAGGGGGGAGGTCAGTGTTCCTTCCAACCAGCTAGTCTAATACACTTTATTTTAAAAATTTCTCTATTCAAATGTGTTCCCCTTTTTAAACTCCCTCTAATAAAGCACTATGTAATTGGAATTGTTATTGAAATAAAGCATAGATGTACTTTCTAGCTAAAGGTCTTAATATTCGATAAATGGAGCACTAAGAAGAAATAAAATAGTATTTGCCCTCTGCATTTTGGAATTCTGGTTTTGAGTGGATGGAATTCCAGTGAGTCAACTAAGGAGTGAAACAGGATGCTCTCTGGTCTTTGTTGCTCTCTACACTGCCTCTTACTTGTGTGTGAAAAGAGAAATTGAAGGAAGCAGTAAACATCAGTGGTTCTCAAGCCATTTCTTTCTTGTTTTGTTTCTGGGGTTTTTGGTGCTTATTGTCTTGATTTCATTTTCTCTTCTCTAGCCACATAGGAGAGAGGAAGACTGATGTGAGGTATTAAACTTTGTGAAGCACTGGAAGAAGCCACAAACTCGTCTTTCAGATTACTTCTATTCACCTAAGCACTGACAAGCAGAGGATCAGGAAATGAGGCAGAGAATACTACAGGGCTTTCCCCTCATCTTCCTCGGGCTGTACAACAGAAATATGCCACATGTTGCATTTCCATCCTATAACATGAGTAGTTATGGCAAATTTCTATGAGGAGATGATCACTTACCTGATTATACCAACTTTAGGTCTCATGAATAAGAACCCAACAAGTAAACCTGGACCCAAAAAGTTGCATAAAGATATGACACCTCATGAAGGCAGATTTTGTAAGAATGCCAAGAAGTAACATGACATAGTTGTTACAAGTTCAAGCTCTGAATCATCCTGGAGCCTTGTCATCTTAAATCTTTGTAATTTATATCTTTTATCTATGAATTGCATGACATTAAGCAAATTACCCTATCAAACGTCTGTCTCTATTCTAAGCAGCATTATTCATAACAGTTGAAAAATGGAATCAACCCATATGTTGATCAACTGATGAGCAGATAAGTAAAATGGGCTACATCTCTACAATGGAATATTATTCAGACATAAGAAAAAATAATGTGATTTTGACTTGCATTTCCCTGATTGCTAGTGACATTGAGCAATTTTTCATATGCCCGTTGGCCATTTGTATTTCTTCTTTGGAGAAGTGTCTTTTTAGTTCTTCTCTCCATTTTTTGATTGGGCTTCTTATTTTGTTTTGTTTAGTTATGAGATACCACCTTACACCAGTAAGAATGGCCCACATCAATAAAACAGGCAACAAGAAGTGCTGGCATGGATGTGGAGAGAAAGGAACACTCTTACACTGCTGGTAGGAATGTAAACTGGTCCAGTCACTATGGAAAGCAGTGTGGAGGACCCTCAAACTAATGAAAATGGAACTACCATTTGACCCAGCAATCACTCTTCTAGGAATCTGACCAAAGGAGATCTCAACGCTTGTACAAACGGACACCTGTGCTCGGATGTTTTTGGCAGCACTATTTATAATTGCAAGGACATGGAAACAACCCAAATGTCCCAAAACAGATGAATGGATGAAAAAGATGTGGTATATATACACAATGGAATATTACTCATCAATTAAAAATGACAAATTTGATGATTTTATGGTGAGTGTATACAGAAGAAATCAAACTAGCAAAAACAACTCAGAAAGAAAAGGATAGAAACCGAATGGTTTCACTAATATATGGGCAACCAAATGAAAGCACACTACAGGGAGGGGAGACTAGAAAGAGCAGCCAGGGAAGGGAGGTGGTGTGCAAACCTAGGGGATTACAATGATGTGAAATACATACAAAAATAAATTATTTATATAACAAAAAAAAGGAAGAAAAATGTAACACTAATTAACACTAATACATATTACAAAATGTATGGAACTAGAAAACATTAAGTAAAAGAGGCTAATCAAAAACAAGCTCCCCGTGGTATAATTCCAATCATATGAAATTTCCATGATAGGTAAATCCACAGAGACAAAAAACAGATTAACAGTTTCCAGGGCCGGTGAAAGGAAAGAAGAGAGACTGATTGCTAATGGGTACAGTTTCCTGTGGGGCAATGAAATCTTCTGAAATCAGACTGCACTGATAGTTACACAGCCTTAACAATACTAAATATCAACTTTGATGGTGCATAAATTATATTGTAATTTGGAGGAAGCGGATGGGGGAATCATCTGATTTCTCATCCTTTAAAATAGAGTAATAACACTTCCTCATAGGTTTGTTATAATTATTAAGAAATCAAGTAACACCGTAACCAGCCATAGTCAGTGCTAAATTAGTGTTAATTATTAATGATAACATAGTTCAACATGGTATTCAAAGTTAACATATAATAAATTATAGGTATGCAGGGGATTCTCCAAAATCCTTCATATTTCCTGACTATGAACTGGCAACTGCCCTAAACTTTGTGAATAAGAAACTTATTCTAGTCCAGTCTATACCTCTTCTGAGAACACTTGCTCCAAAGCAGGATGACTAGATTTAGCAGTTAAAAGCATAGGAAACTCAGTCAAATGTGAATTTCAGAAAATAATGCTTTTCTTAGCATATGTATATCCCAAATGTTTCCTAAGACATACTAATACTTAAAACTTATGCAATACTTGTGACAATATTTGACTGATAAAAAAATTGTTGTTTATCTAAAATACAAATTTTCCTGGGTATCTGGCCACCCTACTCCCCATGGTATCTTCTCTAGGCCTCCTTTTGGCACCACAGCCTTTATTATAAAGCCCTAGTAAATGCCCTAGTCAAAGCCCAGCCACAAGTACTGCATATTTATTAACATATTTCTACCACGAATCCACTCCAATATGTGCCACGGGGGGTGGGGGGGGGGGGAATATCGCGTGACTCCTGAAATCCTGAAGCTCTCCCATCTCTGAACAATATTATATCTAAATCTTTGTCTTCTACATAAGGCTGTTCCCCAAAGAATCAGCATATGTCTGCACCATGGGAATAGTTGAAGGAGATTAAAATTCATGTGTTTGGAAAAGTCACTCCAAGTGGAAGAACTCCACATGCACATATCCTCAGTAATAACTGAGGTCAAAAGTTAATATCCACTATGTGTAGTCTATAAAAAAAGCATAAAGCATACAAAAATAATACCTGAGTATAAAAGTATAGGTTAAGAACTCAATGTCAAGTATAATTTCAGCCATTAGATTTATTTAAAACATCAATTACCAAAACCAACTTTTAGTTCTAAATGGTAAACACACAATCATATAAATATAATCAATTTATCTGGAATTTAACACTCAAAAGTAGTTAATTCATTACATGCTATTCAGTTTGGTATTTTGCCATTCTTTCAGAATTTTCAGTCTACCAGGTTTCTCACATTTGCAGAAAAAGTTTTAACATGGAACTTCAAAGACCGGTGAGAATCTGAATTTTATTCAAAGCAAGTGATTGATCCCTGTCAATCATGAGCAATTTATGTCACAAGTTAATGTTATTTTTCTCTGAAGTATATCACTGGCAAGACTGTACACATAATTTTCAGAACCCAATACAAAATTCAATATTACTTATTTAAAAATCATTAAGAAATTCAAGATGGTGAGAGCAGAGCATCACACTAGATACAAGGATCCCTGTGCAAGCCTATAAGCAGCATACCCATGAAGTCAGTCCGAGCCACAGACACCACAAAAGTCATATTTTGAGTGTAGTCATATTTAGAGTGTAGTGTACTGATATTCCTCTTTTTCTTAATCAAGTGTAACAATCTGACAAAGTGTATGTGTTTTTCTTAACCTCACTTGATAGTTCCATCTAATCCTCAATACTCTAAGAAAAGATTTGACAAGAAAACAGGTACCCTGGCTACCTTTGGTGTGAGAAACCAGAGGCCTGTAGGACTAGGTGAAAGGGAGATTTTTACTACATGTGCTTTTGTTACTATACGTATTTTGAGCCATAGATGTGAATGTACTACCTAGCCAAAAATGAATAAATAAGTTTAAAGGGAGACTTAGAGCCTCAGATCAAGCCCAACTGAAAAGCCACACGCATTTTGAATGTGTATGAGGCTACCATTTGGGTGGTTTACTTTTCCAGTTTTTAAGCAGTATGCCTCCATGGAAAGATATTTCTTAAGAATGATCACAAATATTCAAGGATGCCTGAAATAAATGGACAAGGTAAATTCAACAAGGTAAATTTGTTTCCATGTTCACGAAATACATCACACCATAATGAATATTTTGAGTTTGATACCTTGTGCATTATGTTACCAAATACAGGTCCATTCTGATTTGGCAGTTTGGGACATAATTCCAGGTCAACATCTGCAACTGGGGAGGTTCTTGGGATTTATCTCTGTGTTCTAAAGCTTTTCCTAGAGTCTAAATCTTATTTTAGTCAGTATTTGTTTTCGAGGATTCCATTTTCATCTGTCTCTAGATTTTCTTCTTTCATTCCATGATCCTTAAAAACCACAAGAACAACTATTGGGATAGAAATGGGTAATTTTCAGCATTTATCCCAGAAAGTATCAATGAGTATAGAAGAATTGAGTTAAAAGGTTTTACACTGTTTTGTAGTGTCATCTGACCCTATTTGTGTCTTTAAAAACACTTCACCCAACAAGGAAGCAGAATACTGAATTAAGAACTGAATCATATGTTTACTGACAAATGAACTGTTAGAAACAAGCTTAGAAACAAGCTCCAAACCAAGCTACATGTTACTGGTTAGATAAAAGCTAACTGCAAGACAAAAATTTCCATCCTTTTGCCACATGACTACTAAACTGAACCCTAATTCACATTAGACTAATATGTTGGTATATTATCGGTATCACCTATATATCATACTTGCATATCTTTTCTATTTATGAAATTATTTTAATTGTGAAATATCAGAAACAACCCAAATGATTAACCATAAAAGAATACATAGTAACTTAGTAAGTTATCTATCCAAAGAATGGAATATTACACAGTCACTAAGTCTTTCAGTAAGTAAAATAACAGGATAAAATTTTCTGAATGAGTTAGTAGAATATAATGTGTTAAACTGATCCAGGTTGAAGGGAGTAATAAAAGTAACAGTTGTGTGTTTTCAGAAACACATGGTCAGGTTGAAAGCAATCTGACTTTTTCATTATAATTTCTTCCAGTTTCAAAAACTTTTGCAATAAAGATGTATTAGTTTATAAAAACTAGGGAACATGTGTGTGTATACGTGTGTGTGTGTTTCAGACAAGTCAAGATTTTCCTCAACCAAATCCTTGAATACAGTAGATGTGCCAATATGTAGGCATCCTTCATGATTGTATTCAGATCCCCCAGAGAAGAGATGGTAACTAAACTCCTGGTGCCCAACAGAAAAAAGTATATAAGTAGTAGATGTGCCTCAGAGATCTATAGACATCTACATTAATTAAGGCAACATATATGGAATTGGTTCTTAAAATGCAGGAGAATTGTAGGTACATAAAAAATAAGAAAATATATCAAACTGAACATGAAATTTTATCAGTTCTGTATACTCATATACAGGCTTTTAAAAAAGAAGAATGGTAAATAAGGAGATAGTCTGCAAGCAAGGACTTCAAATGTTCTATTTCATCACTAAACTACATGTGAAGTGTCTTTTCAATACCACACATTAGATGAGCAACAGGAACAGCAGCTTGTCACTCCCTGCATCACTCAGCACATGAATGAATGAATATACTGAAGTCTGACTTATATTCGTAGACCCTAATGAGCAAAAGCCTCCATGACACAAAGGCAGCAAACACAAACGGGAAAACTTCCTTTGTTCTGTTGATACTTGGAAATGGCATTTTTGCTCAAAATGCCAAAGGCCTGGTCACCACTTCAAGCAAATAAATCAATAGTATTGAGCATGTGCTACCTGCCCAACATTGTGATAGATGCAGCTGCAGTTAATGCCAATATAATGCGGAGAGAAGTATCTGTCATGTGTTGGGCAGAAACCTGGGGTCAGGAGTGTGAACTCTGATAACCTTTTCTTATGCCCCAGGAAGCAATTTCTCCTGTACACATAGTTTTGGGTGTGAAGGGACCCACCCAGGTCTCAGAAGCATCATGCAGCTTTATCTGAGTCTTCTACTTCTTCTAAAAACATACTCTTACTGTCAACCTATGAGAGAATAAAGCAAATGTGTTTGTTGACTTCAATACAAATTATTTCTACATCAAATAAGAAACTTTTCATAATATTTAATTCCTATGTACCACTTGAATAAGAGGACGAATGAGTGAGCAAGTGAAAAAACAAGTGAATGAATATGTGATGGAATGTCCAATAAATCAGGATAGTTTGTATTAATCCAAGAGGCAAATTGCCTGAAAGTAAAGCTACACAAAGAAAATGCAAAGAACAAAGATCAGCACATGATCCTCACCCCCAACCTCCCCAGACCTTGAAGAGTTTAGTACCACAACTGTTAAACCCAAGGAAAAATAGACAAACAATAGATAAGTTTACAACTGGAAAGTGGCATGGAGCCATCCTTTGTCAGAGATGTTTATTAGTAATAATAATTCTAGTAGTAGTACTACTGATAATTGTCAGTGATAGTTATGTCCCAGGCCCTGAACTAAACTCTGCATGAATTATTGTGACCAAGTGTCACTACAATCTAATTAAAAGGTACTACTTAAAAAGAGAGGGACTGAATAGAAATTTATCTAAAGAAGATACGCAAGTGACTAATAGGTTCATGAAACAGTACCCAGCATCACTAATTACCAGGGAAATGTATATCAAAATCACAATGTGATATCACGTCACACCAGCTACATTGGCTATTATCAAAAAGACAGGAGGTAACAAGCAGTTGGAAAGAAAGTGGAAAAGGCAGAACTTTTGTGTATTGTTGGTAGGAATATAAACTGGTATGGCCACTATGAAAAATAGTATGAAGGTTCCTCAAAAAAATTAAAAACATAGCTACCATAGGATCTAATAATATCATTGTTTGGTATATAGTCAAATGGAATGAAAATAGGATACTGAGAAGATATCTGTACTTTAATCTTTACTGCAGTATTGTTCATAGCAACTAATATATGGAACTAGCCTAAGCATCCATCACTAAATGAATGGAGCTACAGATAGAAATAGAAATATATAGGGATATAAATATATGGATATATGTGGTAGAATATTATTCAATCACAAAAAAGAAGGAAGTCCTGTCATTTCTATCAATATGAATGAATTTTAAGGGCATTATGCTAAGAATAAGCTATGAAAATAAAAGACAAAAACTACACAATATTGTTTTTATGTAGAATCAGAAAAAGTTGAAAGTAGCTGTCGGCGTTTGCAGGGAAGGTGAAATAGGAAGAGGATGGTAAAAGGCTACAAACTTTCACTTATAAGATGAATAAGCTCTAAGTATCTAATGTAAAACATAGTGACTATAGTTGATAATACTGCATTGTATAATTCAAATTAAGTTTTGAGAGTAGACTTTAAATGATCTCATGAAAAATAAATATATGAGGCTGGGGGGGGAAAGATACTTTTATAAGCTTTACGTTACAGATAAAAGTCTGACATAGAGAAAGTAATGAACTTGACCAAAGTCACATAGCTAGTCCGTGCTATTTTACATTTTATAAGGAGCTAGATTATGAAAGTATTTCCCAGCCCTGCTGCACAATAGGATTTCTACCCAGTGGTATTTCCACATGTCAATTTAAAGAACTCTGTTCAATTGTTTTTGTATGATTCTAGGTCCTGATGTATGTGCTAAGGCAGGAATACCTTTGAAGGATTCAGTCAAATCCTGGGGCAACCAAAACTCTGGTGAAGTAACTGACTGGTTTGCATAACTACTTTTCTGCCTATCCACTGACAGCCCAACTAATACTGCCCACTTCTCTAGTAAATATAGTTAGAGATCTCGAAAATACAACATTATGAAGCTTGTTTCTTGAAATTACCTAATACATTACAAACTGGACAATGAAAATGATTATACCAATTTGAGTAAAAGACTGCAAGGAAAACAAAGCAATTCGTAGATGTGAAAGCTGAGGGAATATTTATAGATTGTTTAGCTCAGTGTTCTTCTCAATCTGGCTGCACAGCAAAATCACCTGGAGAAGTGGTTAAATAACAGTGATAGTAACAATGCCAGCTCCTTCCCCACAATGTTTGCTTTAATTAATCTGGATAGTGCCTAAGAATTTTGAAAACTCCCTAATAGATTCATTCTTCAGCCATGATGAAGCACTGACTTAACCTGAGTTGGATAACTTGTAAAACCTCTTGCCTGATGACATCTAGCCAGTCAAAGGCAGGGCAGACAAATCTCTTTCTCCTCTCCTACAATCTGCATTGAATAAGGATTACAGCTTCTTTTCAGAAGTCCTCAAGAAAGTATTTTAGAAAAGTGCTAGCCATAAGCCTGAAAGAAAATCAAGCATGATTATAAACATGTACACTAATGGTTAACAGTGTCACAACAGTTATCTTTCAAACATATTCCTCAGTCAGTGTATTAATAGTAATTGCTCATTAAAGATATCCTATTTTCCTTGATTCGGTTAAAGAGAGTGTACAGTTTTTGGAGAAACCAAATGGAAAGGTGATTGCCCAGATTCAGGCTAACAGGCAACGCCTTTGACTACACAGGGATACAAGCTCCATGTGATGCACTGAAAGCCACTGAAGTTAATGAACTGATCCTAACTGTGCTCATTTACCAGCAACCTCAATGGGTTTGTATCCTGGGAGACAGAATGTGTCTGGTCACTCATTCCAGTCCTGAAATCAAGGAAAATAACAGACTGTCACAGAGACAGACCGGCCAAGCAATACTGTAACCAGAGAAGCGTAAGACTTTTGACAATAAATGCCAGGAGGAACAAAGGGGGAGAGAAAAACAACTTGATCATTCTTTGCCAGAAAACACAATGCTTACAAACCTCCAAATCTGGACTATAAGTGTATGCTGAAGGCTACTAAAATAAATATTTTTACCTACAAGATAAATAAAATAAAATGTCAACAATGGCATCAACCTTCTCTGCAGTGAGTAGACTGAAAGAAGTAGGCTTTTGCACTTGGATTATACAGAATTGGAAATAAGGAGAAAACTGGTCTTAACAGCACAGCCTTGGAGATATTAAAGCCATGAAGGGTACAGCATGGGCTACCAGGAAACTCTGGGGAGGCTATCTGAGATGCTCTCACAACCACACCATGGAAAACCTAACCCGAGTCTTTCTGAACTGGATTTGAAGACAGGAAATGACAATGCTGGGTTCAAAATGGAGCTAATCACTGAGTAAGAGAATCAAGTGACTATCAGGAATAGTAACCACAGAGCCATTGCGCTTGAGACCAGAGCTGTGTCCCCGGGTATGAATCAGAAGCTCTTTTCAGTATAGCATATGCTCAGAGCTTGATAATACATACAAGTGTGGAGACTTTTTAAAATGATTTCTCATCAATTTGTATAAATAGAGTTAGTGCCCATTACACTGAAGTCTGCCTCAAATGTGATAAAATTATTTGCTGAATAGTACAAAGAAAACTAGTATCTATAGCATGTGTAAGAAACTATTAACACATAGTTTGTGTCACAAAATTCACTCACATATAATACAACTGCATTTTTCACCCAAAATATAATTCAGCTTGTTCTAGACAATGGAAGGAGAAAATTGGGTGTCTGGGTGAATATTATTAAAGATTCACTCCACATAAATCCCTGTCTTTCATTGAATTAGGAAATGATATCCTGGGATCTGATAGAGACACCTTAAAGGTTCTTAAATATAATTTGAACACTTTCTCTCATGTACGGTTTCATTGGTTTATTCTTTGGACAAATGTATATATTAAAATCAAACCACAAGCAAGGTATGTCAATATTAAATTCTCTCTCAACTCCAGGGTGTGCAGAGTGCTATGAATATACAGAGAAATAAAGAGAAACCTGTGTGCTGCCCCATAGACTCTTTACTTCTATGAAAAAAAAAAAAAAAGACAGTGATGTAGTTGTATAATGGGAGAAACTAAGACTACACATATTAAAAGAAAAAATGAGAGTAGTGTAGAGCATTTTCAAAGGAAAGAAAAGAATAAGCAGTCATTCAGACCTAGAAAGTAACTGATGTGGTCAGGATAGGGGGAGACAGTAAAATAAGATTGTCTGTAGCAGTAAGCACTGGCTGGGGGATAATGAAAGAAAGTTGAAGGCACCTCAAAGCACATCCAGAAAGAAAAGCACTAGGCAGAGAGGTCCTAAGGGAGGAGAGGTGGCTCTGTTCATTAGAAAATCAGAAAGAGCCGGACACGGTGACGTGTGCTTACGGAGCTGTAACGACAGCTAACAGAGTTGCAGTGGGGTCTGGGGATCGCAGTTCGAGTCCCTCCTGGGACAGCAAAGCGAGACCTAGTCCCAAAAAATAGCTGTCGCGGTGGCATGCAGCTATAATCCCAGCTACCTGGGAAGCTGACGCTGGGGATTGCTTAAGTCCGTGATACCACGCACAACGTGAGTCTGAGGTTCCACGGGCAAAAAATAGTGAGAATTGGGGAGGGGAGGAGAGGAGAGGGGAGGGGAGGGGAATCAGAAAGTATTTTTGCTGGCAGGACACAAAATCTGGTTAAATGAGGGAACCCAAGTCCATGTTCATCACTTGTCATAGGAGAAGCTAAACACTTACTTTAAGTCAATCAAAAAATAAAATAGTTTTCATGTCTTAAACCAGGGGAAACAGATAGTAGAGTATGGTAACAGTGATGGAAAGATAGGTCCAGGGTCTAGCTTCTAAATCAATGTGCAGAAAGTTATAGAAGGATTCAGGATGAAGAACAGGGGGTGTGCTCTTCAATTGTGTGTAGTGAGTACACATCTGAATGCTACCAATAGCCCGCCACAAATCCCTTCTCAGGTGACTTCAGAAAAGCCTTCTTTCAAATCCTTCTAAAGTAAACTTGCAACATGTTCCTTATATTCTGATTCCTTTCACCTTGCCCTCCCTTTGGTTTTTTTTTTTCAAGGCACTTTTCACCTTCTAACACACTGCAATTTCATTTAGTTAACCTTTTTACAACCTATGCGTAATAAAAGTAGGTTCCATAAGAGCAGAGATCTTTATGTTTTTCATTATTCTATCCTAAGTACCTACAACATTGTCATACACATAGTAGACTCTCAAATAAATATTAGTGGATAACTTAATGATAAGTGGTTCGCCTAAGGCAGCCTGCATTGAACTATCTAAGAGTATTTCCAGGAATTCCTATTACAAATATGTAGATCAACATAAATTTAGGATGCTGAGATCCTGGAGATAGGCTTAGCTGTAAATTAAAAAAAAGATTGCAAGTCCTTGAAAGCTACCTACCTGTTAACTAAGAAGAGCCATAATGTTATACAAACAAAAAGATTACGTTCTATTTAAGTGAAACTCGGTAAATTTGTATTTTGTTTGTTGTAGAAACTAGCTATTACACATTTGAAAATGAAATTTTGCAGCATGAATGAAATGAATTATTATTGTATTTGGGGGTATTTGTATTATTCATTCAACAAACATGCTGAGCTTTTGCTGTGAGCCAAGAACTCTGATGGGCATTGGGAGTTCAAGGATAAGAAACAGAAAATAATTTCCCTCAAGAAGCCAAAAATTTACAATATCGTGTTGCAAATTCTATATTAGAGGAAAGATGGGGCTGTTTGAACCCAAAGGAGAGAGGCTGGCATACAGAGGACAGAATAGGAGTTGAGACATAGGATGTGACCTTTAGGCTGTTTGAAATTATAAATATGATGAAAAAAGAAAATATTTCATTTTTGTAAAATGCTACTTGACAAATTTGATTCCAAATTATTTGGCCTTTTCACTTTGTACAATTGCTCCCAAAGTCTCGTTAGATACAATTCATATTGAAATTGAACTTCAGGGTAGATCTACCACAGAATTAATTTAGATATATATTTTTTTTACTTGCTAGTAGAGATGTAACATGAAGCAATAAAAAAAGATCAATATAAGAACGACTGTCCCTCATTATTGATATTTTCTAGTTATTTTCCTCCAAAGATGAATAAATAAAAACCCTTTATAATCATCTAGGAAAGCACTAACAGATACTTCAGAATCTTTTACACTAATTAGGTGGTAGATTTCACTGTTTTCAAGGCTCCAGAAAGATCTTTTATTTTCCAAAAGATGTATTTGTTTTATTCAACTTTATGGAAATCTCCTTAATAAATTTTATATGATTTCAAAAACTAGTTGATCTCTGCATTTAGTAAAGACCTTTTGTACTTAATTACTGAATAGGGCTCAATCAGGACAAATATCGAACACTATACTGTTCAGTGTTTGGGAAGAAGTTTCTGTCTGCACGTACACAACATCTGAAAGAGACCCAGCAGACATCCCAGGGAGTGGTGTGTATAGCAAATACTACACTATCTCATTATTTTTAACACTGATTAGATCCTTAGCAAATGTGTTACCTATTTCTTCGTATTACTAGTAAGGTAAATGTATGAAGCTTAATGTAAAGGCCAAAGAAAACATAAACCTGGTAATAATGAAATAAATTCATTTTTAGAGAATTTTCCTTCTCCAAAATATTTTTATATCTGCAATATTATTTGGTCTTTATATGACTTAAAAACATATATAAAAATAAAAATGGGTTACACGTATATGTGGAATATAAAGAAACCTAATAGAAGGTCAAAAAAAAAGTCAAAACTAACAAGGGAATATGGTGATGGGTCATGGGTGATACAGTGGTGGGAGAATAATGGGAACTATATCAACCTAAGAAAAAATTATCTTAAATCAATTTTAAAAAGAAGAATAAAAGATGGCAGTATTTAAAAAGTCATACATCACCATCAAAAAAAATCCAAATCTCAAAATCTCAATCTTAATTCTAGTTTCCCAAATTGGAGTCAGATACCATTTCTCTTCTTTAATGGGCTGAATGCAGTGTGCAAGGGAGGGCCTGCAAATACAGACATGACTAAGACAGACTCCTTCACTCACCAGGCTCATATTTTAATGGAATCACACATAAGGAAGAGTATGCTCTGCCTCTTACTATCCTGAAGGAAGACAAAATTTTTCTCCATCTCAGCAAACAAGACCAAGACCCACTCAGCTAAACAAACCAGAACTTGAAAATTATTCCTTATTCTTCTCTCTCCCTAGTTCCTTATTCTTTCTCTTCAGTCTAGTTCATCTGGACCTTTAGCAAGTACTGTCAATTTTATCTCCTAATTATTTCTCTAACAGTATTTCCATCACCATTGTCATCACTGAGTTCAAGCCACTGTCAACTCCATATGTATGATTTGCAACAGCTTCCTAACTACAGGCCTACTTCTTATTCTGAACCCATTTACAGTATTCTACACACTGCAGTTGGAATGACACTGTAAGATACAAATTTAATCATGAGTTCTATCAAACAAAACACTCCAGAAATTTCTCATTAAATGCAAGGTCAGGTTCCAAACTTCTCTAAATAGGACTAAAAGTCTTGTTTGAGGTAGCCCTAACTCTTAGCCCCACCATCTACCATTGTCCTCTTTATCTTCCTTCAGGTCCTTGAAAATTCCTTAGACCCTCATATCCTGGAATTTTCACTTGTTCTTCCTTTAACTCAGATATTCTGACTCTACTTTATCTTCTAAGAAGTGGAGCATACTCAACTCAACTATCACTGAGGCATGGACACCTTCACTGACTCCCAGACTCAATCAGTTCCTCTTAGAGGACTTAGCATTTTCCTTCTTAATATCCATTACAACTGAAAACTACTAATTTATTGTGCTTGTCTATTATCTATCTCTTATTCCTACCCTGCCCTCACTGCACTGTAAGATCCATGAGGGCAAAGAGAATATCTTTTTAGTTTTCCATTGTACCTCATAGCATGCTGTGGGAGCTAAATAAATGTACAATGATTAAACAAAAGGATTTTTAAGCATTTTATTGTTTACATGTGTGTGTATATTTGTATAGCTATATGATTATATACATCATTGTATTTCCCAGGGTTCTCCCTCTACCTTACGACCCATGAACCTTCATCTTGATCTTCTTGTGCTCCTCCCTTCTCTGGTTTTTCCCTCCCCAATTCCTCTCCTAAGCTGCTTGCCCAGTTCTTTTGCTAGCTTATTTTAACTTTTACTTGGTCTTTTATTCATTATTCCTATATCCCATCTATAGGTGAGACCATATGGTTTCTGTCATTTTCTAACATTTCTGCTAATACGATTCTCTCTGGGTCCATCCATGTTATCACAAATGCTTCATATTTGTTGGTTTTGATTACAGAATAATACTCCATTGTGTAAACATTTCACATGTTTTTCAACCATTTTTCAGTTTTGGTACATCTGGGTTGTACCCATATCCTGGCTATTGTAAATAGTGCTGCGATAAACATCCAAGCACAGGTGTCTTTTTGAATGAGTGTTCTCGTGTCCCTGGGATAGATTTTCAGAAGTGGGATTACTAGATCAAATGGTAGTTCCACTGTCAGTAGTTTGAGGGTCCTCCACACAGCCCTCCATAGTGGCTGGACCAGTTTGCATTCCTACCAGGAATGTAAGCTGTTCCTTTCTCTCCACATTCAAAAAAAAAATGTTGCCCCCCCCCTTTTTTTTTTGTAATATGGGCCATTCTTACCAAAGTAAGGTGGTATCTCATTGTGGTTTTGATTTGCATTTCCCTGATGATAAATGGTGCTGAGAATTTTTTCATATGCCTGTTGGCCATTTGTATTTCCTCTTCGGAGGAGTTTCTTTTAAGCCCTTCTCCACAATTTTTGACTCGGTTTTTCGCTTCACTTTTGTTAAGTTGTGTGAGTTCTTTGTGGATCTTTGATATCAGATCCTTGTCAGCTAAGTGGAGTGCAAAAATCTTTTTCCCATTTGGGTGCCTGTTTTGGTTACTGTCTCTTTCTGTGCAGAAGCTTTTTAGCTCCATATAGTCCCAGCAGTTTGGTTTCCTTCATTTTCTGTTTATACAGAAGTGTCCTAGAAGATATTTCTGCAGTATAGGTTGTGGAGTGCTTTTGCCTATGTTTTCTTCTATGTATTTTATGGTTTCAGATTTTTTGTCCAAGTTTTTTATCTATTTTGAGTTGGTTTTTGCATAAGATGAGAGGGAGTAGTCTAGACTCATTCTTTTGCACATAGTTCAGTTTTTTCAACATCATTTATTAAAAAGACTATCCTTGTTCCATTGTAATTTTTTGCCTCTTTGTCATAGATTAGTTGATCATACATGTGTGGCTTTATTTCTTGACTTTCAGTTCTGTTCCATTGGTCTGTGTGTCTTTTTTTTTTTCTAGTACCATGCTGCCTTGATTATTATGACTTTTTAGTATTAATTTAAAGTCTGGGAATGCAATCCTTCCATTTTCCCTCCTTTTGATCTGGAAAGCTTGGGTTCTTTGAGGTTTTTTTTTTTTTTTTCATATGCATTTCAGTAGCATTTGTTCTGTTTCTTTAAAGAATGCCATTGAGATTTTTATTGGAATTGCATTGAGCCTGTATATTGCTTTTGGTAGAATGTTGATTCTTCCAATCCTATGAGCAGGAAATGTCTTTCCATGTCTTTGTGTATTCTTTTACTTTTTTTTAATGGCAATGCTATGTTTTTATATATAAGATTAATTTATATTTCTTTTCCATTTGGGTGTTCCTTCCCCTCCCCTTCTTTTTACAACCCCCCCCCAACACTCCATTTTCTCTTTCACTGCCAGTTGTTGGTCAATTTTCAGTCAATTGGATTCCTCCTTTTCTTTCCTGGAGTAATGTCCTTTTCACAGGTATAGACATGGTTTCCTGGGACACAGGGGTCTGTGCTTAGTTTTCCATGTGCATCTTTGTTGCAGGTAGCCAGTTCATGCATGTTTGCATCCATCCTTTCAGTGCCTCCTCCTTTCTACTGGTTGTCTTCTCTGATCCAGCCTCTGTCACATTTTCCTTCTTCCTT
This sequence comes from Uropsilus gracilis, assembly GCA_004024945.1. Lineage (NCBI taxonomy): Eukaryota > Metazoa > Chordata > Mammalia > Eulipotyphla > Talpidae > Uropsilus > Uropsilus gracilis. The sequence continues at coordinate 24,698 of PVHY01005809.1, read as the reverse complement.
GCTTTGTAGTTCAGTCTCTGGCATTGGGAGCATTTCTCCCAGCTGATATCAGCATATAAAGTTCTTGATCAATATAGACACTGGCAGATGGTTGGTTCAGCTAGCCATGTAGCCTCTGCCCCATCTCTGTGGCCTTCTTCTCCCTGTGCAGTGGGATGGTGCCTAGCTCGCACTGAAGGCATCTCTGAAGTGGGAATTCCGTTCCTGTCTGTGAAAACCTTATGGGTGTATTTCTGTGAAAGTTTGTCACTGTAGTTGTTTTCTCAGTCCTGTGTCCTGTGGATCTGAAAATTCCTTTGTCCCAGGTCTTAGTTCTTTCTCTTCACCTCCATCTTACTGTGTATCTGCTTTTGAACTAGCGATTTAGTTGTTCCTGGTGAGGACTGACTGGATTTGGAGAGGGAGTGATAACCTCACATACACACACATGCACATGCACCTGGACATGGACACCACCACCCTGTTAGGGAGGTCAGTGCTTCTAGGCGCATGGTTGGCCCATCTATCTGGTGGAGACAGGTGAAAACTGGAGAGTAGCTCCTTGGTCCTAGATCGCCTGCTATAGCGGCCTGGATCCCCTGGAAACCTCCCACCAGAGCACAGATGATGGGGAAGCCATCCACTTCTCCATGCCCCCGTGTTGGAGAGGGCTGCAGGGGAGGGTAGAGCTTCCCTCTTTTACCTCTTTTAACAATATTTTAAAGTTCTCTTTGTATAAGTTTTTATGTTTTATGTTAAGCTTATTCCCATGTATTTAATTTTTGTTGGTACAATTGTAAGTTGAATGGTTTTTTTAATTTCTTCTTCTTTGGATTGATTTTTTTTTCATATAAGAAGGCAGAAAAATATAGAACACGAATTTGCACATCATCCTTGCGCAGGAGCCATGCTAACCTTCTCTGTATTGTTTCAATTTTAGTACATGTGCTGCTGCAGCAAACATGGGGATAAGATTCTTGAATTAAGATGATAAACTTAAAAGAAAAGTACCTATTGTGAATGACAAAACCAAAAAGTAATTACTAAATTAATTAAGAAAAGCAACTTGAGGGGAAAAATTGCTCTCAGCGGCCACATGGGCGATTAGGCCTAGGGTGGTGCTCCTCTCCCAGGCGGACCGGATCCTTTGTATCTGAAGGTTCACAGGTGCTTGGGTTGGGGCTGGGGGGAGAGGGGGCGGGCACTCCCTGCAGAGCCTCTGGACTCCTGTGGTCCATGGAGGAGGGGAGCCCTGCGGGTGGGCAGGAGCTGGGGGTGACAGTAGTGCAACATTAACCTCCTCTCTGGACTACTCCCACTCCCATCAGCCCTCATCAGGAACAAGAGCTCGGTATAAATAATGCAACAGAAGAAATAGATGAAGAGAATGAATTGAGTAAGGGCCCTGTAAACACATATCCCCTGGGTAGAACCAGAAAGACCTTGGAGCTAACTAAAGAACATAGGACTGTGAGACCAACCATGGAGACAACAACTGGTATTGTTCCAACACCATCGTCCATGAGGCCAAGGAGCCAGAATTGTGGCCTCAAGAGGCCTCCAGCAAAAGTGTGGCACACACTCCTCTGGACAGAAGGAGAATGACCACAAAAATAAGGCAATGGTCTGACAGCTAAGCAGCTATCCATGAACAAGGAAAGCAACCAGACTAACTTTCAGTTGATATATCTCCCAGGGAATTTTCTCAAATGACAGTATGGAAGAGACACACAGAATGGAGGAACTGGTACTATCGGATTCCAAACAAGTTTGGATGGGCTGCTCAATGCAAGCTAAGACTGGAAATACATGAAGCGCGGTCTATTGTAACCCTGGAACACTGAGCCTCAACCAGGATATGAACAATATTCCAGAGAGAAAGAAAGAAAGAAAAAACTTAAGGGCTAAATGGAACAACAAACAGTAAGGAGAAAGAAGGGGGGGGTGTCTGGGGGAGACAGTCTCAATGGAACCAACAATCATGCGGGGGAGAACAAATGTGTATGATGCCAAAAGTAACCAATTTTTAAAAAAAGTTAAAAAAAAAAAAAAAAAGAAAGCAACTTGGTGAAAATGAACTCTCAGGGAGCAAAGGTAAGAAAACTTCTTTTAATAAACTCAGAAATAAAAGAAGACATCATAATCATAAAACAAAACTAAAACGCTATTAAAGCAGCAAAACAGAAGACACAAAACAAAATTCACTAAACATCTAATAGTAGAGATGAAAAACTCAGTACATATTTCAGGGTAGTGGGGCTAGAGGCAGGAAATTTTCCCAGGGAGAAAAGAAAAATACAAATAGAGGGAAACTAGCAGTTGAAAACCAGAAACAAGATCGAATCAGCCCAGAAGAATCACAAGTCAAGTAGAAACTGCAGGGAGAGAAAATGGAAAAGAGGAAATTATTAAAGAAATAATTTAGGAAAATAACCCAAGGCTAAAGGATATGGTTTTCGAGATTTTAAAGTTTCATTCAAGTCTATTAACACAATAGATAAAGTAGATATCATTGTGAAGTCTTAGAACACAGAGAACAGAGAAAACCTTACAAGTTTTCAAAGGAGTGGTATGTAGGAGAAAACACAGTTTACATACAAAGTTTCAAGAAACAGAACAGCTTTTAATTCCTTAACATTTACTGAAAACCAGAGGAAAAGAGCATTAAGTATTTTTTAAATTGTTCTAAACTCTACCTCCAGTCAAAAATTATCCATCAAGTATGACGACAATAAAAATACTTTGCTCTGAAAGTCCTACCGTCTCAAACTTATCTCCTAGCACCCCTTCTCTGGGTACTAAGAAGTTCACCAAAATGAGCAAATCACCCAAAGAGAAGGAAGACATGAGACGCAGGAAAAGGGGGGTTCTCCCCAGGAGTGTAAAATGTCAATGAAACCTAAGGCAGTCAGCTGTGGCAAGCTCTAGAGAAGGACATCCTGGTGGAATACCTATTGTGATAGCATTGCCCACATCCTGAGACATTTCATATCTACCTGGAGTTTCTCCAGTCATTGAATGGAACTTCTTTTAGAAAAGTCAAACCTGCATAAACACTGGCCTCCCTTCTATCTTGTAGCTTATTACACTCTCTCTTACTGTCTGAAGATATTGCAGATTTGCCGAACATATCCTCAGTGCCTTTCATAACCACCTAAATGCTCTTCTGTTTGTTCTCTGAACTCTCTTAATTGAATCATAAGACCCAACATTTTAGTAAGGAATCTAAATATTTAAAAATGACTAAAAGTGAGTTTATATGGAATGATGCCCATTTATTCCTGGCTAGTGACACGGACTTAAATAAATGACTTCTAAGAAATCCATCCAGTCTTCTTGAGCAAACACAGAAAACGCATCACTATCTGAGGCACAGTGACAGGGACAAAGCTGTCAAAGAAGAATAAAGGTAAGGGGAAGAAGGACTCCCCCACTCCTTGCCATCCAAAGGCCCTCTAAAGTTATATGTTGTCATGAAGCAAGACTCTAAATCTGTTTCTAAGAGCTGAAGTTCAAATTAAAGCCAAGTACAGCAGTGTTGTTTCCAGAGTAATTTGAATTTTCAAGCTGTGCTAAGTGCCTTTTTGCCTCTACACTTGAAAATTACTACATTTTTCAGTTTGTTTCTATTTGAAGGCAAATGGTTTAGGTGATTATAGAGGAGTAGCTTGTTGATTCTGCACAAATTCCACGAGTGATTTTTATGCTAAAATTCCAAAAGTCTCTTTAATAGATAATTTATGTTCCTCTAAGATAGTTTTATTTTAGAATAATAAAAGCTCTCAAACTTCCCAAAGGCAAAAAAAAGATACTCCATGTGAGATCTAAAAGCAAAGCTCTTGCCAGAGGCCCATCGTCTTACATGATCAAGAGATAGTCCCCAGTAGTTCTCTGTGGGGGACTGAAAACTCCTGATGAGTGATGAAACACAAACTCTTTTCCAAGACTTGAGCTTCACCAGTGTGACATGTAAAAGACAAGAATTCCTCAGGATCCCTCATTTGAAAAATTTTTATTACACTGATATCCATTCTCTTCCATTTAATTTTCATGTTTACACAACAGACAAATGCTGACTGAGTATCTTGCAAGCGACAAACACTATTCTGGATGCAGGGGCTGCCATAATGCATAAGGTAGAAAAGATCCGTGAAGTTCACATTCGAGGGAGGGGAAAACATATCATGAGGTGTGTATTTATCTTGTTCTACTATAAAGAAAATAAAGGAGTGATGTTCTAGACAGGACTAGGACTTGGGGCTAATTGCAGACAGAAATCAGTGGAGATATTAGAAGTAAAAATCAACTGACAAGAAAAAGTCAGTCATGCAAAAGGACTGAGGAAAGACTATTCCAGATGGGGGGTAAAGGGGGAGGAGGGAAGGCAAGCCTAAGAGAGCTGTTCTGTGAGGCTGATGACAAGAATATTCTCAGAAGCATTCTAATATCCTTAGAGATTGGGTGCCTTTCCACAGCTGAGCACTCAACCAAGCATTCAAAGACCAGGGCACTCACTCCTCCAGCCACCATATCGTTGCAGTTGATGACTCTTAGCGGAGTCCCAATCCAGGAATGCCACAGCACAAGAACCCCTCTACCTCCTTAAGGATTGTCTGTGTACAAAGATTGCCCAGAGATGTATAAAGATCTTACCCCCTGGCTTCTTAGCACCATCCAGCTCCTGAGCACCCCATGAGCTGGCTCTGGTCCCAGATCATTCTACCCTTTTCCCAGTCCTACTTCCTTCTGTCCTGTTATTATGGGGCTGAAGGTACTTCCTACTCTATCATCAATATGCAGATCTCCATTTCAACTGGCATTTCCTTAAGGAATCCAGCTGAATATCTAAGTTGATAACTTTAGGCACTTAGAATATAAAAATATAACGAATAAAATATAAAATATATTAATATTAAGATATAATTATATTATAAAGTATAATATCACCAAATTTAGAGTCCAGGGTTCTACTGTATCTGCTTTGCTTAAAAAATAACGTGCCAGGAGGCCTTAACAAGTCTCCAGGCTTCTAGTTTTACTGTTCTGAAATCTGTCCTTACACTCTGACTGATGCTTCTCAACTGCAAACCTAAACCTGGTTATACCCTGCTAAAGTCTTTCAGTCTGTCAGTGGACTTCAAGACATCTGAGTTCCAGTTCCACAAGTGCCTTTACAGCCAAGCATTGAAATCGGGTAAAGATAAAAAAAACTTTGACTTTAACTAGAATACATACACCTATCTGCCTGCTTCTCTCTCTAGGAAGCAGGCTACAAACAGTTAAATTAGCATTTTCACTGTTAACCTTCTATTGGTATGCAAAAATCAGCTACCAGCTTCTCTCAGCTTTCTTCCCCTCTTTCAGACCTAAAAAAGAAAAACTTAAAAACACAGTTTAAACTTTAAACTAGTTTGTCTCTTCTAAACCTTGTGGGTTCTTTCCACTATCCCCAGCCTTCTCACCAAAATCTCAAGTCAAAGCAAGACTCTCAGAGTGCAGACTAAATTATTTCTAACAAAGTGATTTCCCAATTACTACAAAAGAAACATGTAAGTAAAACTTCGAAACTTTAACATTTCCAAAACCTTTCTCAACATTGTCCAAAGTCCTTTCCCAGATTGCCTAATAACCCTCACTCTCTCAGTCCTGATCATCTCACTGATGTCCAGTCAGTCAGAGTTCATCTCCAGATGCTGGAGGACATCTTCCTTTGGCCTGCTCCTTTGGTGTGCTCAAGCTCCTCCATGCCGTCCTCTTCTTGTTGTCCAGGTAGTAGAAGAAACTTCATGGTACTGGACCCAGAAAAGTTCACTTTCTTTTCAGGCCTAAATTTTGCATGGCCTCTTTCAGACACAAGTCAAACTCAGCAAAATGAACTCCAACCCGGAGTTCAAATCTGCAAACTTCTTAACTGCCTTTAGCACACATGCAGCTAGTCCAGGTCAGCCAAAGGCTGCAGGCCCCAATTCTTGGCCACATGGCCAAGCTCACATGGTTCACATTTTCATTCCACAAAATGGTTGAAACCAAACCTGAATCTCAATCTGAATACCATCTTCCTCTCTTTGTTTCAAACCTCTTCTTATATATTCTTTCTGTTTTCCTGCCTTCCAGGATCAGCTCCTGAATTACTACATTACAAAGAAAAAAACCTGTTTTCCTCCTGTTCCCCTTGTATCTTTCGGAAAAGAAATTCTTATTAAGGCCATTCTCACATATTAGCATATCTTCCTTGAAATCTTAAACAGGAGACAATGAAGGGGGTGAGGGGGTTGGCACCCCCTATCAGCATCATCTTTCTTGAACAGCTTTTCTACCCACCTTCTCCCACATTGAACAATGGTATTTGGTCATATAATTTCACATCCACTTGCCTTTCTTTAAACCTTCAATTTCCTCTGCTTAGTAATTCACTTTTTTATTCTTTAAAGTCACCTTCTTTGAAAGCCTTCCTTAACTCCTATATCTAAAGTTCCCAATATCCTAATATCCACCCTTGTATTCTCTATTACATACTTTTTATTGCTGTAGCTGTCACTGTAAATATCATTCCATCTCTGCTATTCAAATGCACCACCATTTCCTACAGAAATATATACACAGATTAAGTCTTATTGTTTGGCCTCTTCCCCTGCCCCCCCTGCATAGTGCATCATTTTGTGTACATTCATAAAGATGATTATCTGTCTGATTTAGTCTAAATGAGTCTTAGAAAAAAAAACATAGTAAAAAAAAAATCTGATTAGCAACCACTTTGCAACTATAGAATCCATATTAGATACAAAGACCCCTCTCATTGGGTTCTGAGGAAAAAAGAACTGCAGGAACTTATATTTGTATTATAAATGTGTCAGATCCCAGTCTCCACTAATCTCAGACATCTAAATCTTAAGGTTCCACACATTTCTACACTCATCCACTCCAATTATACCCTCTTACTTAGCAGTTTCCACTCTGCTACGATTTTGTCATGACTATTTTTCCATTCTTCTAGTCTACAGAAAAAAAGGATATTGGGCATAGTAGACCAACACTCTAAATTCTTGTTTGCTCTGTATGGTTCATAAATGTAATCACTGCTAAAGCAGTCCGTGAAGTGAGGAAAAATTAGAGTTTTCTTGGTTTGGCAATTAACAATGATTCATATATCCTTTCACAAACTCTGCTGGAAGCACTGCATTTAAACACTGTGCATTGAAAATGGTAATGATGAGCTCAACAGAAATATAATCTACCCCCATGAGACAGTGTCCTACAAAAAAAGAACACTAACCCTTCCATCCTAGCTCCGCCCCTTAGCAACATGTCATCTTCAAAAGATATTTAACTTCTCCTATCTTTTCTCATTTATAAATTACAGATTACTTCTAATTTATACTATCTTTCAAAGTTTTAAATGAATAGGTCATCTACCAGAAAGTAGCTAGTCTATATCATTAAGAGCAGAACTCTTCATTCAAAGCAACAGAAAATGTTTCATCAAATTCTTATGTCCTAAAACCTGAGCAGAGCAAATCAGAAGAAACTGATTCTTATCGATGAGAAATATCACTCCATTCAATGTGAGATTGATGTGATTTTCTCATTGATGTGATTTTCTCATTTCTCTTATTTCTATATGATCAGAAAATAAGTTTATTTAAGAAACTATATCAAATTGTCAGTCATATATAATATGGCTTTAGTGCTTTAGTGCATTTGATTTCCTTCTCCTAAGTAAGTTGTTTGGAGAACAACTTATAGGTGATAAAAAAAGAAATCAACCTCTCTGAAAAGTTAGTATTTTATATAGTTTTACATCCCAGAAAATACTTGAGCAGATCAAACCCTTTCTGTATTTCTTAAAAGCATGTTGATATGACTACCTGCATGCTGAATTGTACAAAAATAGAATTAAAGAACTAGGATAGTAAATCTCTCCAATCAACATATTATAAAAACCACCAAACTTTTCATCTCTCCAGGACAATATTAAAAAATGATTTTAATCTGATGCATATAAAATGCTGAGGTTTTTTGTTTTTTGGGTTTTTTTTTTAGTCATGTTATTCATTGGTTGAAATGTTGGCAATACTGAAAGACACAATGTTTGCTGCAAAGAAAGCAATTTATCATTTTTTGTGTCTTTTGATATGCAAAACGATAAGCCTTCTTAAGTTGACTAGAGGCTGGAGCAAATCTTTACCAAAAAAAAAAAAATTAATCGGCCTTTGGTGTAGCCCTGCTTGATGCAAATTATGCTACTTGTCAAGACTTTTGTTTAGCCGCAAATAAAAGGCTTAGTGGATAATGCTTTGGCCTTTCCCTACAGGTTTTCTGCCAAACTGTGACCTGAAATGAATGAATTGGTATTGAGTGGGGCCTCCTGACTCTGTAATTTAATGCTGACAGTAATTAGCTAAAAAGGAGGTGTTATAGTGAAAGCCCAAGGCACAGTGTTTATGTGATTTTACACAGCTACAATAGATGGCACCTTCTTTTAGGTCTTTTTCATTTACTACCTCTGAAAAAGAAGGTGCAAGTCATAAAAGATACTGGCTGCTTGACTCTCTGATAAATCTCTGGACAGTGAAGACCTTGGGCCTAAATTAGCTGTCAGGTTTCAGCCATCTCACTCACTGGCTCACTCTGGAGTTAGCAACAGTGCAAAGACATTATAAATGGATGCATATATCTTGAGTAATATCTTCTTTTGTAAACAGACCTTCAGCAGAGAGCTGTGCCATGTCAGATGCCCAGTTTTAAAGGTGAATCTTCACATCAAAAGCATATTCAAGACACCCTATTTTTACACAATTCTTCTCTTTTCTTTTTGAATCTTAAATTCTCTTAGACTGAGAAAGAGGGGCCCTAATAGCAGAATCAGAATCTATTGTTAGAAATTTCCTGTGTAAATAAAGGTTCGTTCCTGCACATCTGATGGTTTCATAGAACAAAGGAAACCCTCTGTATGGTTCTCCATTAAAAATTTTCCTACTTGGCCCCTGAAAAATTTCCTTAACAGGGAAGGTCCACACCTACCTGACCTCTCTAGCCTCTAACTTTGGATAATATGCTTGATGGAATGGTGCTTATGGATAAAGTAGTGTGATGATAGGTGCTGGCCAGTGTCCAACTCTACAGCCAAATACTGAAGACCTGTTTTGTAACTGCTGCCAAATCTCAGTTTTGCCTGAATCTGCTTTGCTACTACGGCAGTGAGAAATAGAGACAAGTAGGGATACAGCAGGATGGAGTACGCTATACATTTTCACTTCATCCAAAGATTAGTTCAGGAAGGATTGTTGACATGTTTTGTGTCATCTCAACTATTCACAATGAATTGGAAATAAATGTTCCTTTTACATGCTTACTGATATTGCCATTTACTCAGTGTTTCATTGGCATAAATTAGATCTCTGCTTACTCTATTCAAGATAGAATAAAAAGAAAACCTCTAATAAAAAAAAACTTTAATTGCTGCACTATTTTAGAAAATCAGTAATTCTACCTAAGATTAATAATCTATACTAGTCTATTTCCAATGATAAAGTATTAAGAATTTGAAAATTATGTATAGGAATTAGTATGATTTCTAGTCAGTCTTTAGGTTCTTCTTTAATCAATAGACTGTATAATTAAATCTGAATTACTGGATGTATTCTCCCCATGTTCAAGTGAAATAGTCAATACACTTCCCAAAACTGAAGGATTGTCTAGCTATTTGCCACTGTTCACCTCCCACTGCTACATATTCTTACTCTATTTTCTCTGCTGTAATAAAAACTTTCAAATGTAAGCTTCTAATGTATCCTGAGCTTAAATCAGAGGTCAACTGATAGAACGGTTCATGGAAATCCATGTATTCTTGTCCTCATTACTGACATGTCAAAAAGGAATCCCCACCCCCAACAGAAGAATTAGAAAAACCAGAACTGGTAAGAGATGTATTCAAAGTCCTTCTTGGGAAAAATAAGGGACCAATGAGTTTAAGCCAGATCCAAGATAATGGAGTAAAGAGAACATACTTTAGGGCCTAAAGACAAAAGCTCAGGGTTGGTTCCAGTCCTCTTTCCAGACTCCAAATATAATACACGGTAAAGGCTTTTAATAAAATTTTCATACACAAACTATGTAAACTGCAAATAGTTTTCCATTCCAATATGGATATCTTTTCTTTTTCTTTTCTGATTAACTATCTAAAACCTCTAATCAAATGTTGAAGAGACAAGAACATAAATTATTTTTTATGATCAAAATGTAAAAGGATTCAGCCTTTGGCATTAAATATGATGTTTCTTGTGTCACATATCATTAAATATGATGCTTTTTGTCAGATTGACAAAGTCACCTTCTAATAGTAGTTTCCTGAGTGTTTTTTTTTTTTTCATTAAAATGTACTGATTTTCTCAAATCATTTTTCTCTATTAAAATTATTATGTGGTTGTCTTTTCTTCTTTAGTACAATGTCATGGATTTCAAATATTAAACCAACCTTGCTTTCCTGGGATAAACCCTGTGGGTCATGATATATAGTCATTTTTATTATCACAGGAGTCCATGTTCTGTATTTGATTGAAAATTTTTGCATCTATATTCATATTGATATGTTTTCTTTTTGGTCTTTGGTTTTAGCATCAATAAAATACCAGACTCACAAAATGAGTCAAGGAGTATATTAGTTTCCTATGGCTGCTATTGTTAGAGTTCAGAATCCTCTTAACCCCACAAAGTACACAAGACCATACATGATTTAAAAGAAAGAAAAAAAAAACTTTATGGCTAACTCAAGTTAGGGTCCAACTCGGCACCCACCTACCCAGTGGTAGTACTTGGGGGGTCAGACCCTCCCTACTAATATGTCAGAGTTTATATAACCTTGTACAGAATTGGGGTAATTTACATCACGATTACCTTAACATCAGGCTGCTAGTTGAGGCAAATTACTCTCATCTGAGGAATGCAGCACCCCCTGGTTCTACTTTTTTCTGCTTGTTTTCTGCAGATTTATCCTGGTTCCACATTTTTACCAGCATTTCCTCCTTTAAGATCTCAACCTGTGTTATGCATATGGATCCTGCTTCCTCCTATTTACAAGGAGGCTACTTAACAAAATGGCTGTACTTTGGTTTACAAATTTTTAACATTCCCAAATTTTAAGACTATAAAAAATTGCACAACTAGAGTGGCTTAAAATGAACTAACAAAAAGTTATTCTCCTATACTTTCAAAAGCCCAAAGTCCAAGGTCAGTTTTACTAAGATGAAAGTAAGGTGTTAGAACTTTTCCACACTCACCCTGGAGATTCAAAGAGGGAAATCATTCCTACTGTCTTCCAGCAGCTAGCATCCTATGACTTATGGCTGTATCACTCCAATTTCTGCCTCCCTGTTCACACTACCTTCTTCTCTTGTGTCTGTTTAAGACCTCTCTTTTCTTCTCTTTTATGAAGACACCTGCGATTATATTTAGGGCCAACAGATAATCCAGAATAATCTATCCCATGATATCAGGATTCTTACCATAACCGTATCTTCAAACACTGCCTTATAAGGTAACACAGGTTCCAGGACAAGGATAAGGATATGTTTAGGGGGTTCTGTTTTATTCTGGTAAAGCTTTTCACTCTTCTATATTTTGGAAGAATTTGTGAGAGAATGGTATTTGTTTTATTCTGGTAAAGCTTTTCACTCTTCTATATTTTGGAAGAATTTGTGAGAGAATGGTATTTATTCTTTAATGAAATTTTGGTAAAACTATCAGTGAAACCACTTGGACCTGAGCTTTATTTTTTGGAAAGTTCTTAAAGAACACTTTTACATTGCTGATGGGACTACAAACTGGTCTAGTTACTAAGGAAAGCTGTGTGGAGGACCCTCAAACTACTGGAAATGGAATTACCATTCAATCCAGCAATCCTACTTCTGGGAATCTACACAAAGGTTACAAAAACACTAACTCAAAAGGACATCTGTACTCAGGTGTTTATTGCAGCACTATTTACAATAGCCAGTAATAGAAACAACCCAAATGCCCCAAAACAGACAAATGGATCAGAAAGTTGTGATATATCTACACAATGTAATACTATTCTGCAATCAAAAAGTCAAATCTGATGCATTTGTGATAATGATAGGGTGTGCTAACCCCCCCCCCATTGTCTCCTGTTTAAGACTGCAGATTTCAAGGACAGGTATGCTAAAATGTGAGAATGACCTTAGTTGGAATTTCCCTTCAAGGAGATGCAGGAGGAAGAAGTGAAATGGTCCAGATGTGGTTCCTGGAAGGCAGGAAATCAGGATATATAAAGGGTGTGAAGACAGAGAGAATTTGAATATGGAGATCAATTCCAATATGGAGATAGGATAGAGATATTCAATGGAGGAGAGATGGGAATCAGCCATCTTGTAAAGATGTGAGCCATGTGTACTTGGCCAGGTGATCAAAGGCCTGGGGCCTGATGCCTTTGGCTGGCCCAGGCTGGCAGCATGTATGCTAAATGCAGTTAAGAAGTTTGCCGATTTGAACTCTGTGTTGAAGTTTGTTTTGCTGAGTTTGACTGGTATCTGGAAGAGGCCGTGCAAAAGTTAGGCCTGAAAAGAAAGTGAACTTGGCTGGGTCCAGTACCATGAAGTTCCTGCTACCTGAAGACGACAAGGAGAAGGCAGCGTGAAAGATGAGGAGCACGCCAAAAGAGCGCCCCAAAGAAAGATGTCTTCAAACACGTGGAGGGGAACTCTGACTGGCTGACATTGGTGAGATGATCAGCACTGAGAGACTGAGGATTTTGGGGCAATCTGGGAAAGGACTTTGGACAATGCTGAGAAAGGTTTTGGACTATGTTAAAGTAATCTGAGTCTTACTTACATATTTCTTTTGTAGTAATTAGGAAATCACTTTGTTAGAAATAAACTAGTCTGCACTGATAGTCTTGCAGTGATTTGGAATTTTGGTTGAGAAGGTTAGGGATGGTGGAAAGAAGCCACAAGAGTTTAAAATGTAGTTTTTAAGTTCTTCTGCAGTTTTTGGAGCTGAAAGCAGAGAGCAGCTAGCTGGCTTTTTCATATCAATGGTAAAGGTGATCAGTGTAAATGCTAAAGAACAGTTTGTAGCCTGCTTCCTAGGAAGAGAAGCAGGCCTAGGTGTGGCTACTTCAAGGTAAAGGTAATTGCTAATGGCCTGCTTGTAGCCTGCTTCAAGTAGAGAGAAGCATGCAGATGTGTGTTTAAAGTTAAAGTCAGAAAGTCTTCTTTATACCCTGTTTCAATAACAAGGATGAACCTATAAGGATTAATGTTAGTGAAAATAGAGAAAGAAAGATGAAGAAAAATACTGAATAATCTCACCTATATGCAGGAAATAGGGAAAACAAACAAAAGGACAAGTGAAATTTAAAACTACCAGCAGAAGTAAAGCATAGAGCAAGAGAGGGGAAGGTGGTAAAACAGGGGGAGGGATAGGCATGAGATTAAGATGATGATTCAAAGGTGATAAGGTGGTGGGAGAACATCAGAGTAGATAATGGTATTATATATATTTATACATATATGTATACATATCATAATGGTATATATGTATGTAATGGTGTATATATTATATATTTGTACATATATGTATACATATATAATGGTATAATATATAAATTATAGATATTTATAATTGTACAAATAATTAAAAAATAAATTATAAAATATTTTTTAAATAAATGAGATATCTGTCAAAAATATTTAATCTCTTCTATTTCTTCTTGAGTAAGCTAAGAAGTTAGCATTTTTAAGGAATTTTTCCATTTCTTCTAAGTTATCTTATTTTTAGTTATAGCTATTTATGTATCCCTTTGTAATCCATTTTACTTCCTTAAAGTCAACTGTGACTTCCCTTCCATTTCTAGCTAACAATTTAAGTCTCATTTCTTTTTTCTTGTTCACTCTAGCTAAAGTTTTGTTAATTTTCTTCATCTTTTTAAAAATATCTCTAATTTGACTGATTTCTCCATTATTTTTTTCTAACCTCTACCTCAATCATTTCTATTTAAATCTATTGTTTCTATCACATGTTTTATTTCTTCATGTGGATTTAAGTTACTTTCCAGAGGCCTGTCATTTTAGCAGAGGGAAAGCCTTCAGTATTTTCTATAAGACAGTTCTGCCAGTAGCAAAGTCTACGTTTTATAGATTCTTCACTGTCTTAATTTCTCCTTTATTTTTTGAAATTAGTGTATTCTTGGTTTGTATTGTGTTCTAGGTTGATAGTCTTCTCTCAGTACTATGAGAGTACTGAGTACTCTGAATATGACATACTGCCTGTATGGCTTCTTGAGAAAAATCACCTGTTAATCATATTGCAAATTCCTTTTATGTGCTGAGTTTTGTTCTCACTGGTTTTAACAGTCTTTGGTTTTGGCTATCAAAAATTTAATTAGAATGTATTTAGACTTAGTTCTCTTTGAATTTACCCTATCTCAATCTTTCTGTCCTTCTTCCATGTATAAAATATTAATTTTCACCCAACTTGGAAAGTTTTGTACATTATTTCCTCAAACATAATTTCAGCTTTCCCTTTTTTTCCTCTTTCATTTCATCTACTCCTACTACACAATTGTTGACATACTTCATGGTCTCCCACATGTCTCTGTTTGTTTCTTTATTTTCAGTTTTTCAGAACAGAAAAATTTCAATTGACCTATTTTCATATTCTCTAGTTCTTTCTTCTGCTCATTCAAATCTACTGCTGAGCTTAGGTAAATATTTTCACTTTAATTACTGCATTTTTCAACTCCAGTAATTACCTTTAAATTATGTTATTATTTCTTTTATTGGTATTCTCTATTTGATGAGATATTGCTACTTGCATTCCTTTAGTTCTTTGGAGGTAGATTTCTTTTAGTGTTTTAGATATATTTGTAACAGTTGATTCAAAGTCTTACTAGTAGTATGTGATTGTTTAGTCATATCTGGGCTCTCTCAGGATCCATTTTTACTGACTTTACTTTTTCCTACTCATAAATCATATATGCCCCTTTGTTTTGCATGCCTTTTTATGCAAACTTAAATATTTTAAATACTATAATGTGGCAATTCTGGAAATTAGGTATTTCCCCCAAGGTATGTTGTTACTGTTGTTTGTTTGTTTAATGGCTTTCCTAAACTAATATTCTAAAACCTCTATTTTTTTTTTCACTGTGTGGCTGTGTGTCTTTGGTATCTGTAACTGAACAAAATGTCTTTGTTCAGTTAGCTCTGAATCATCTGATTGGTTATATATTTTCTTAAACATATAGAACCACCAATAAATCTCCCAGCACTTACCGATAGACTCTGTGGGGGTTATGCTTCCAATGCCTGGGAAATAATTTGCTATACTGCCCTAGTCAATATGCACACAGATTTGCATTTTGTATGGTCTCCTAGATCCTCAGGGATATATCAAAGTTTTTTCAAATCCCCCTATAGACATCTCATTACCCAGCCTTTCCTTTTAAGTTTCTGATCAGCTTCTTGAGAGGTTCAAATATTATCACCACCTCAGACAACTACAGTGCTAAGTATGGACCTCTAATTATTTTCAATAAATGCCCAGGTGTGAAACTGTTAGTACTGAGCCAGTCAGGTCAAACAAAAAAAAGTCCTGCCAATGTTGTTTCCATGGAACTGACAAGTCAGATAATATCAATTATCTAGGAATAGGACTTTTTAAGGAACTTCAAATCTGTTTTGTCCCTTTCAGTGACTGTGAGACTGCTAGATTTTTTGTAACCATGATTTTAAGACTGGAGATAGGGGAAACGAAAAGAACAAGTTAAAACAATGCAAAGCGCAGTTCGCTTGTTTGTTTGTTTTTACAAATATTTAAGCATTTTCTTGAATAAGTGATTTTCAAATTATTGCAAACCTTTGATTAATTTTCAGAGTTATTGAAATGTTGACCCTGACAATTTTTACCAATGTTCTCAGTGCTTCAATAGAGGAGTAGTTTTTCAAGAGTTATTATCCACTATTCTAGGCATGTTCTCCTAGATCATATTATAATAAAAGAGTATCTATTACCTTCCTAACCTTATGGGTCATTACTAGGACCCTTCCTATTCTATTTAGGCTAGAAATTACCAAATCCTTCACCCCTTTGTGAATACCTCATTGCACTGTTGCCGCACTATTTTTATTTCACATAGTACATAGTAACTCAAGCCATTTCTTATTTCTCAAGATTAAAAAGTAAATATATAAAAGGGGAGAACTGCTAAACTCAAATAATCTTACCTCTGATATAGGTTTGGAATTTGCTTTTTATGAAAATTCATTTAAAATACAGTTTTATTCTGACTTCTCTTAGTGTAAAAATGCAATTGGATCAAACCTGATGTGTACAACTATGCATTATATATACATATGTATGTATATATGTTTATATGTGTATATATCACATAAATAGTAAGTACATGTAGGGTTAAACTGGAACTCATGAAACCAAAGAGGAAAAATGATAGTAGGACAGACTCCAGTGCCATGAAAATTGTGTATTTTACATTTTATATCAGTTAACAAATAAGCTACAGCAGTAAGCCTAACAGTTTGATGTTGCCTATCTATAGCTTATCACATCCATATCAGCATTGTTTAATTTATTGCATACTTCTATAAACTGATTTTTATGAGGCTATATTCTACATAGCATCCTCTTTAACTTACAAAGTGTTAAAGACTATTTCTATGTGTTTCAGCACCACCAAGAGCTAGAAAAGAGAGCTTGTCTTGACTTTAAATTATTCACTAAGACTAATACAGGATGGGAAATAGACAAAGGTAGGCTGAGTTCATCCCATATCACCTTTCAAGACAGAACAAAGAAACTAGTTTTTGTTACTCAGTTGTGAAAGATGATATGATCATCACTAATGAATATGAATGAAGCAAAATGATGCTTTCTTGGCATTATGTAATTTTTACCTGGATGAATAAATGAATATAACTTCCAAGAGGTAACAAATAATCAGTCTTATAGTTAAATGTCACTATGTATTAAGAATAAGATTTTTTAGCTAAACAGTATAATACCTGTCTAGTAATGCTTATTAAAATGACTAGAGCAACTTGAAAATGTCCATAAGTAACACTTTAAACCACCATTTTAACTTGTGCTTCTGTCTAGTAAATGCACAACTTGTTTGTCTTACTGGGTCTTTGCCTTACAATTCTTTCCATTTACACCTGATCTTTTTTTTTTTCCAAATTTCAAGTCTTTAATTTCCGTTAAACCCTAAGAAGTGTGAAATACTATGTTAAATAGTTCACAAAGCAAAATGTAAGGTAGAGTTTCTCTCATCAGAGACATAAGGTTAGATTAACAAATCTGCCCTTTCCTTTCTTCTGTGTAAAGCACAATTTAAAATTGCAAAAAGTACAGAATAGAGAGTTTTGAGTGCCCTTTACTCTTTCTGCCTTTATATTTCCTAAAATCTTTTACCTAAGCTCCTTTAAACTGTAATTTTCTTTTTGTTGGCACCTTTCATTTCCTTTCATCATGATTTTTCCCCAGCTTTTATACGATGTTATAGTTTCACCGACTATGTCAATAAACAAGTGATGTTTTGTATTTCACACGTGAATGCACTTTAGCTAAATCATGACTTGTCCAAAAGTTCTTAGCTCTCTATGTGTAAATATTTCCTTCATCAGCTATTTTAGACGTCAGGGGGGAAAAGTCTGTGTTATAAGTGGGATTCCTTTCTTCCAAATAACATTTTACAAAAGAACTCTATTTTTGGAAAAATGCTTATAGCAATGTCCCCCTTGGGCCTGGAGTTTTTTCTTTGCTAAAAGACAAAATCTTTTGTGATTTTGCAAGTATTTCCTGAGAGTACTTGAGTAAAAGTATGCTCAGAAAATAGGTGGTGTGCATTTAATAAATATTACCTCAATTATAACTTGAGGGATGGTTAATTTATAAACCATATAATTGAGAGTCAGACAGAAGGTCACTCTTGATGACTGAAAGAGGAAAATGCCAAACTCCCCCCACCCTTTTTTGATCATTGGTGTCTTGGATCAACATCTTCAGATTTTTTGTAAGCACCAATTCATACAATAATCTCCTATTCTCTATTTCTACTACCTTATCTCTATATAGATATTTTAGTTTCCCTCATGTGTAGTTTCCCATTTAAGTTTCAATACACATACAAGTCATCTTGGGAAATGGATATTTAGGAAAAATGCAAATTCCAATTTAATAGCACTAATTAGCACCACCAAAATGATGTCCATGCTACTGATATGCACCTTGGAATAAGAAGCAAGGAAAAACTTACTAGGGAAACCTTAAATTATCAGCCTAGTTAATGTGAACAATATCCCTGTTCCCTCATATCAAATAGGAACAGCATTACACTAGAACATTGTAAGTTTGATCTCAAATACAAAAACGATGATAAAATAAATCATATGATATTACACATTCATTAAAGTATTTCTAAGCCCTGTATGAATACTATGTTGAATACCTTTTCTGTGCCATGTATAGTGCTATACTCTGGGGATAAACTCAAAAACCATGTGAAGACCCTATCCTTAGAAGAATGCTTGCATTTTGTGGGGAGAAGAAATGAAAAGCAAATAAATACACACCATAAGGTCGGGTGATTAAAAAAATAAAAGCAAGGCAAAGGAATGGTGATTGAGGGGTGAGTGATGCTATTCTTTCCAGAAAGGCCTCTAGGTATTTATCCTACAAATCTAATCCAATTTGTTTTTTGAAAATTACCAAAGTCAATCAAAAAAACTGACTTGCCAATCCACTAATAACAGGGGGGTGGGAGGAAGTATCTAAAATATCTTCTATCTTCAGTATTTAGCCATACCAGGTAGAGTTTGCTAATTTTTATAAATGATGTGGTCCTTTTACCATTGCCAAGCAGGAGAATCAAGAAGAAAGATCAGAGTAGGATTATACCCTTCAGGTCTCATCAGTCACTGTTCCAAGATACTGCTAATTTAATATGAGACCTTTAACTTCTGCTGGCTCAAAAAACAAAGTTGTTTCAGATAGATACAAAACAGAGGCAGAAAACAAATTCCATGATAAGCTTCCATTTCTCTTGTAAAAAAGATGAAATCTCTTTTCAGAGGAAAGAGATGTAATTTACAACATACATTTTATCTATTTATTTATTTATTTGTATTTGTACAAGATGCCCCACAATACACGAATCCATGGTCTCTCAATATGAAGACTTCATATATGGAAACATAATTAATTTTTTTTTCCTTCCAAAGATGCCCTGTGAAAATAACACTAAATTCTGAGAGCTGCACTGTTTATATCTCAACTTGTCAGAGCTATTTGTAAACTGTTAAAATGCCCTTATTCCTTCCTTTATGCCTGTTAATACAGATGAAAATCCACCATATGACACATATCTTCAACCAAGGAACAAATAATCCCAGAAGGCAGAAAGTCTTTGGTTTTATTTGTATCTATCTAATTTGACTCACACAGAATTGTGCCCCCTCCCACTACAACATTTTAATAAGTGTTTGCATGTTACCAACTCCCCAAAGACCCAGTTGATAAAATTCTGCCTTGGAACTAATTATACTTCAAGACAATCCTATTTGATATGGATACACTGCTATAGAAATTTCAAATCCTGCAGTTTTCATGAGTTCAGAGCTCCTCCATGTGGACTTTGACTATGGATAACACTGCTTCCTAACAATGATCAACTTACCGGAGGAACATCACCTAAGAGTTTGCCTTTGATCCTCAGATTTGGGTACCTAAGTATATAAAATTAAAATGTCCTTTTGAAAGTATGTATTATACCACTAAGTGAAAACTCATTGCTGTTGTATTTAGTTTTGGATTAGATGATGTTTTGGGGTTATTGTCTTTGATGCATCAATGTTCAATGAATAAATTTTTGGCATGTGTTACCACAGTGGGAGATGTGTGGGTCAAAGACATTATGTGGCCTAGCCATTCAAGAGGAGTGTAAAAACATGTTACTCTTACCATTCGTACTCTGTAGGATTTCCAGCTTAATCTGAAATGCAGACTATGTGACAGCCAAGTCTCAGGGATGTCATAAATGGCTGACATAGATGAGGGAGCAACATACTCCCACAAGGATTCATGCTTATAAGAATCCCACACTTGGAATTTAAGATGTCTCAAATCTCTTAATATTTTTATCTTTAAAATTGCATTTTGTCTCCTTTGGGTAGATTCCCAGAAGATCAATTGCTGGGTCAAATGGTTGTTCCATTTTCATTAGTTTGAGGGTCCTTCACGCTGCTTTCCAAGGTGGCTGGACCAGTTTACATTCCCACCAGCAGTGTAAAAGTGTTCCTTTCTCTCCACATCCACACCAACACTTGTTGTTGTCCATTTTTTGGATGTGGGCCTTTCTTACTGGTGTAAGGTGGTATCTCATTGTGGTTTTGATTTGCATTTCCCTTATTGCTAGTGACGTTGAGCAGTTTTTTGTGCCTGGTTGGCCATTTGGACGTCCTCTTTAGAGAAGTGTCTTTGTAGATCTTCTCCCCATTTTTAAACTGGGCTTTTTGCTTTGTTTTTGTTAAGTTGTGTGAGTTCTTTGTGTATCTTTGTTATCAGGCCCTTATCACTTAATGTGGGTACAAAGGGACACCTGTGCATGGATGTTTATTGCAGCACTATAAATAATTGCAAGGACATGGAAACAACCCAAATGCCCCAAGACAGAGGAATGAATGAAAAAGATGTGGTATATACACACTATGGAATATTACGCATCAATTAAAAATGAAAAATGTGATGATTTTTTGATAACATGGATGTACCTAGAAGAAATCATATTGGCAGAAACAATGTCAAAAGGAAAAAGACAGAAACCAAATGATTTCACTAATATATGGACAACCAAATGGAAGTACACAACTGGGGGAGGGGGCCAGCTGGAGTGGCCAGGGAGGGGAGGTGATGGGTGACCTCCAAGGATCACAATGATGTGAAATATATATATATAAATTATTTAAATAATAATTAAAAAATTACATTTGTGAGGAAAGCTCAAAGGGACAACAGAGCATGTGCTGGGGTGGCTTAAATCTTGGCTCAAGGTCAGTCCTCACTCTGGCTACTTTCTTAGGACAGGTTTCTCAGCTACATGGTTCCAGACTCCCCAGTACTCTGGGCCCCACTCAACTTCCCATTCCAACTCCACCTGATTAATGCTGTCACCATAGGTGTAGGCATGGGGACTATCAGGGCAGTGTACAAGAGTGCACTCACTCTGTCTTAGCAAGGAATGTGGAGGTAGTCATCTGCATTCTGAGCTGGCAGCACCATTGCACATTTTGCAGATTTGACAAGGACATATCTCTCCCCTATCCATAACCCAGGTACCTAGTACATCAAGTGTGGCAGCAGCAATTCCATGGGATCTTTTGTCCACTGCTAGTTAAGGCAGGGTTACCACAGGAAAGGGAAACTGACTCCCCACAGAGGTCTGGTGCAGACAAGAGTGTGATCCTGGCAGTCAGTGGGATAATGCACATGTACAAGGTGAAGCCCCAGGCACCCATAGAGTCTGTGTTCATTCACAAGTTCCTGACACCCAAGGAAGTGTGATATTAAGTAACTGAAGAAGACTGTGACAAATCAAAAGAAACTGTCAAAGAAAGGGGAAGGTTTTCTATTTTACCACCTTCACTGCACTTTTTTCTTGCTTTTATTTAAGGGCTTCACATTTGCATCTTTCACTGGGTTCCACAGATTATTTAACCACAGTGAATGCTAATTTCCCAACAATATTCATATGTTTAAGGCCCAATCCCCAAAGTAATAGCAACTGGGGGGTTAGCTTTTTAGGGAGATGATTATATTTAAATCATGGTGGGATTAGTTCCCATATAAGAAGAGAACAGAAAGGCCATGTGAGCATAAAGGATTACTATCCATAGTAGTAATCTATGTAATCTGGATAGTAAACTATCCAGAAAGCAGATTCTCAGGAGGAATCAAACCTACAGGTAACTTGATCTTGGACTTTCCAGTCACCAGAAAGTAAGGAATGAAAACCTGTTATGTAAGCCACCTAGCCTACAATATTTTGTTATAGCAGTCTGAGCTAGAACACTAACTCTCGATAGATGTTTTAACCAAAATAAATGTTTTCAATTTTTTTCTCAAATTCCTTACCTTTTTCTTATGAAATCATTTGTCTAACTGGATTTAGAGAAACTTGAAGAGACAGTGTGCATGAAAAGAGTAAGTCATTATTAGTCAACCCAATATATGTGGTCCATAACCCTGTAAGATATAACACTTGTTTCAGAAACTCTTCATAGTTTTGTTACAATATTTAATGAAGTGTGTAGGAGAGCAAATATTCCACCCCACAGTATGTCTTTGGTAAAATTATTAAAAAGAGGTTGCCTTTTGTAATGGCACCCCGATGTCATTTACAAAGGACATGCAATAAAGGAAAAACTACCAGGACTTCTCCTTCACTGTTTTAGAAAGACCTACTCTCCTTAAGTGTTTTCAGTGTAAAAAGTAGAAGTTAAATCTATGTAAGTCATGCATTTGCTTACTGAGAGTTCCTGGTAACTTTCCATAACTGATATTTCCCTTCTTCCCTACCTAAAGTCGCACTGTATTTTTATTGCAGTAACTCTGATTTAGCACATTCTATGATGCAGAGGTATAGTTTATACCTCTTCAGATCTATGTTTAGAAAGGATACTTACCCACCAAGGAACGCATAATCCTTCATTATAGTTTACTGGACCCTCTCCCCTTTCACCCTATTTCTCGGGTAGACTCAATTTTACAGTCAAGTTTCTAGGGTTTGTTTTTGCTACGGACTGGCCGGGCGAGGGCGCAGGCCGCGGATGACCAGGGTTCAGCTGGGCAGGAAAGACACAGGAGCCGGCGATTGGCAAACAGACACACACTCAAGGGGTGATGAATTTGCTGCGATTTATTTGAGGTTTTTGTGGATATATATAGTGTTTTAGGCGATTACATCAGCATTCTATGAGTATATGCGATTAACATATCAACAGATTGCAGATTTATCCTAGGTGTAACTTAAACATTTTAACTAACAACATAACGTTCCCAAAAGCATCCCAAAACAATCTTTTACTTTGTTATCCTGTTTTATCTGTTCCTTTGTTTTATTTCTTATATTCAACCACATGTGAGTGAGATCATGGGGTATTTAGTTTTTCTCCTTCTAAATTATCTGATTTAGCATAATTCCTTCCATTTTTACCCATGTTGTTCCAAATAGCAAAAGTTCATTCATTTTTTATAACTGAATAGTACCCAATGTGTATGTACACCACACTGCCTTAATCCACTCATCACATGTTGGGTACTTGGATTGCTTCCATAACTTGTCTACTGTAAATAGTGCTACAGTAATACAGAAAAGTTTAAAATTGGTGATTTTGCATTATTTGGGAGATAAGAGTGATAGAGGGTGCCCCCTGGATGCCTTCATTAGCTTGAAAATGAAGTCACCTTCCTGTGGCTATAGATTTGCAAATTTCAAAGATACAGATTTGTACTTTGATTAGCATACCTGATTGCGTGCTCCACCCCCACCCCCCACACCACACAACCCCATCCCATCCTGTCTGCTGTGAAAAGAGAGATAAATAAGGGTCAAGGACAAAGAAGGAGATCAGCCATTTTTGATCAGTCATTTTGGGATTAGCATTCTGGGGAGAAGGAGAATGTAAATCTAAGTCCAGTGGCCAAGGCAGGCAGCCAAGTCATGGACCCAAGCCTGTGGACTCAGAGCTTTAGCATGCTTAAGTCAAGCATGCTAAAGTGAGCCAAAGGATTTTTGGAGAGACCATGAGAAAGACTTTGATGAATCTGTTATTGGTTCCTGCACTTTGGAGGTTTATTTATTGCCTAAAGTAGAGAGAGTGTCAAAGGACATTGCTGAAAGGAGAAGACAGCATTATGTCTTCAACTACACGTTAGAGGAAGCTGGAGTACACCAAGAAAGATGTTTGTGTTTGGAACATGTGTTGTTGAACTCTGAAAGATTGGAGAAGTGGTGAAGTTAACAGGACTAAGAAACTGAAGGTCTTGGACAATGGTGGGGTAATTGGGTTTTCATGTTTATCTTGTTATACATACATTTAGAAAATCAATTTGTTAGAAATAAATAGTTCTTTTCTCTTTAAGAGTCTGTCTGGCTTTGGAAATTATAATAAGGGCTAGGGATGGTGTTAAGAACCTATGCATAGTGATACAGGTCTTGGGAGCTGCAGAAGGTACAGTGAGGCAAGCTGAAAATTTTTAAATGCAGTTCTGATTTTTTTTTGCTGTAGTCTCTGGGGCTTGGGAGCTGAGAGAAAGGGGCTCTAGAATCTGCATAACAAAAGTAGTGAGTTGAGGGGAAAAGGTATTCACCTGCAAGAGGTTAAGGTTTGATTCTGCCTGGGAGAAGCAGGCAAATGATTTTTGAGTTTAGTAAAGTTAAAAAGCTTTTCTCCCTTGACCAATAACAAGAGGAGTGAAATTGCTGGACCATGTGGCAGGTCTATTTTTAATATTTTTTTCCATTTCCAAAGGTATCATTAGTAAATATGTTTTAAAAAAGGAAAGATCAGGGGTTTGCGCGGGGCCGTGTGCCCGCGCACCCTGGCCGCCGGCGGCGTCCGTGCGCAGCGGCCCCCCACGCTTCCCCCAGGTAAGGCGGGGTGGGGCCGAGGCTCGGGCCGGAGGGAGGCCGG
>PVHY01005808.1:0-79831 GCA_004024945.1 Uropsilus gracilis | reverse complement strand
GCGCCACCATGCCCAGCTATATACTTTTTTGGAACTAGTCTCACTACGTGCCCCTGTGGGACTCGAACCGCCATCCCTGACCCCAGCTGTGGCTGCCGCTTACAGGCATGTGCCACCTTGCCTGGCCACATACTTTTTAAATAATGTCTCCATGTTCTTATTCTACAAATACTCTATGATTTTTACTGGTTATCTGCTTTGGTCTTCACACAACTAAAGTAATTGAGCTCAGAGAGGTTAAGCCATTTGCCGGAAATCACAGAGCTAAAATGAAATGGGGCAAAACTCCCAATCTCAGCCAGAAATAATGCCCTTTATATTCCTATAAATTGCATCAGTAAACTACCAGGAAAAATTAATCATATATTTTACCCTATGCATTTTATAGATATTTTTCTCATATTATAGATAGCTTTGAATTATAGGGCATTAATAAAACTACCTCATCATTATTTTAGAATTATCTATATGATCTTAACTCTTTAGATATTTGCACATTTAAGTTTCACAGAAGCCTTGAGTAGATAATATTATCTCACTTTTAAAGCCACATGGAGTATAAATGTGCCCACGTTCACCCAGCAAAGCCTTTCAATTTCTCTCTGTCATATCTTTTTCCACCCACTTTTGTATTTTTATATACACTTTCTGTATTTTATGTTAATACTTGTCACTTGCAGAAAACAGGTATTGGTTTTTGTTTCTTCAATCATTCAGGACATCTCTGTCTCTTAACTAGAATTTTCAATAAATAAACAAACAAACAGATGTTGTGCTTACTGTAATGACTGATACAAAAGAAACAAATTTCCCCTTGAGCACAAAAGTTGGAAACCTGTTGAAGCTTTTTGATGCCACCATTGAAGGGCAAAAGACGAAGATTTTGTATCTACCATGTGGTAGCATCACTGATAAAATAAATGACATGTGCAAAGTGACAAAAGTCAGGCAGTAGCAGAGGTGTAGGGTAGAAGAAATATTTGGTTTCTGTACCTTTCTTATCAACTTCTGTAGAAGAACATTGTGCCTCCTTCTGAAGGGTTTAGTTTAAGTATCATTTTATATAGATGTACCCCAAGTGTTGTATATCTTCTGGTAGAGACATAACTAACAAGATAGTTTGAATATATTCATTAAATAAAATTTAAAAAATCTTCCCTTGAGGATAAGAATTAGAATACATGAAGTTTAGTACTGGGGAATGGTTACATACCAAAAAACATATTTGACACGAAATAAAAGAACTACAGCTTTATGTAGTTCTTTTGTCTTTGTTTACAGAGAGCAGTATATACCTTTCAACCTCATTTCCATTTAGTAGCTTGGAACTAACTATTTATTCCATCCATATAGATCTATTAGGTTTACTGCAGAGATGTTTTCAAGATCCCTATGGCACCTTTTTTGGGCTATTCTGGAATGATAGTGAAAATGATAGCCTATACAATAATGGCAAAGATAGTGTGAGTGAATAATAAAAAGAAATCAACTCAGTCCTTTCCATTTTCTCTGTGCTATCTTAGTGTCATGTCATGAATATTTAATCATACTTCACCGATGAGGCAAAATAGCAAGGTGATATGAACTAGGATGGAAATGGATGCTAACATGACGTGAGATGATTATGTTTTTATGTGTTCTATAAAGTCCCATATACAGTTATGAAATTCCATAAACAATGTCAACACTGACTGAATATATTCAGTAACTGATGTTCCATTTGAGGCTGGGACTGACCATGTTTTCATATTAGAGAAAAATAGTACTAATCCAAAGCAGTTTAACAGGAATGGAAAAACACTACAAATCACAAGTTGTGAAGAAATGATAGGCCATTTGTTACATTGAAAGAAAAAGTAAAAATTGTTGAATTATGGTGGGGAGTTGAATGAACCATGGCGAATCTCAGTGGCTGAAAGCTGATTCAAAATAAATGGAGATAATTAACAGATTGGAGATCTGCAAGCAACAGGTAATTGGATTATCAATGGATAATTTGTTTCCATGAACGTTTTTACTATCTGCACATCTGCAATATTTCATTCTTGTCATTTTGTTCTCTGAAAGAATGTCCTCAAAACTCAGTTAATCCTCTGTATGATCTCTGTAATTAAGTTACTTTGAAGAGATGGATACTGCATTTTTGTCCTCAAACAACATCCAAAGCCCTCATTTTAATTACAAATGACACATTATTTCCGCTGCTTTTGTCCTGGTTCTTTGAGAAGAATGAGACTTTTTCATTCTCCAGGGAGCACAAGCCCAAGCTTAATAAACTTTGATCTTTAAAAATATTGACCATTAAACAGGGTCTTTTTGCTAATCATGGTCACTCAAATGTCAGATATGTTTTCATCAGATTCCTAATGTCATCCTGTTGAAAACTGGCAGTGCCACAAATCTCCTTGCTCATATTTTTTCTTTCAGAGTCCCATCAAGGCATGAGAGGAGTTAGGGTCACCCTTGGTAGGGAACCTAGGAAACTGCTTTCCTGTGTTGTGGACAAAGAAGTTGGTGGTTTCTAAAAGTTGACATTGGGATTTTGTAGAAATCATGTAAAACATGGGACAGCATTTTCAAAATGGAGAAAGCACAAAATAAAGCCAAACCAACTCATCCATCAATTCTGGGGAGTTGGGAGCCAAAGTGCCAGTACAGAGATGCCTTCAGCAAGAGCAAAGCATACCCTTAGCCACAGAAGGAAGCAGAAATATGACAGTGGCCCATAGCAGTGCTACAAACCAAAACTGAGGAGACCAGTCAGACCTATCATCTGGTGATATTTATCTCCATTGAGGAACCTCTCTACCAAAAAAAGACTAGGGATTGGGTTCCCTAAGCCAAAGATCTGAAACGAAAGGCAAAGAGGCAACAAAATGGGCCGGAAAAAAAATGGAAGTGACAACCACCAAGAAGGAGGAGGCACTGATACAAGTCAAATGAGCCTGAATTGGTCTTTGAATGCAAAATTAGTACAGGGAACCTAAGTAGCATGATCTACTATGTCCCAAGGAAGCACATCTTCACCCAGGGTAAGGACATAGCTCCAGAAAAGAAAAAGACCAAAGAACCAAACTTGGACAAACACCAGCAAGAAAGGAAGTGGAGTGAACAGAAGGGGTGTGGTGGTGAAGCCATCCCCATGGGAATCAACAGTCATACATTGTATGAAATCCAAAAATAAAATATTAAACAATAAAATAAAATGATATCCATAAAATAAATATATACAGTCATGGAGGTAAGAAGAATTTTGTGTGGGGATCAATATGTGTGAATAAAGAAGCACTTAAAAGTCTGTAATTTGGTTCTTGACCCACTACTCTATGTGACATTTGAGTTCAGACACCTCTCATTAACAGTATAACATTGGATAAATGACTCAATACATTGACTCAGTGACTTCTCCTATAAGTGGATGATATTAACCCCCAGATACCAGATTTGAAGAATTAAGAGAGTAAAATGGTTTTAATAGCTCCTGGACCACAGTAATCACTATGTTTACATTTATTATTAATATTTATAGTCAATTGAATGAATGTAAAAGGTGAATTCATAGCCAGATTAAGTTTTGAATTCTCAATCCAATCAGATGTCATTCTGATATTTTTATTCCTATAAAAAGAATAAAATATCAAAAATGTGAAGACTTTGATCAGGCTCTAAGGTCTTTGAAAGTGAAATTTTGTTACACATTTAGAAAAGCACTTTGGAAGTGTCATTGATTCTCAGAAAGGAGAGAAGAAATAAAAAGAAGAGGCAGGAACAAACATATTCTGGCTATATAACTGGCAATTTATGTTTGTCATTTGATGGTCCTTCAGTAACAGTTATTTTGAAATAACTATGCATGTATTAAAAATTAAACATTAACCAAAAATGCATTGATATTGCAATTAAGGAAACATACTTGTTATTAGCAGTGTAGATGTCAAATCCAGGTCTGATACCAAAGGTCTTACTCTTCTTAAAAATAACAAAAGGAAATGAAACCTAGGGAGAAAGCCAGATTTTTTTTCCCATCAAAAGAATGAAATCCAAAATATATTAATATTTTCTGTATCGATAGATATGCTACTCGTTTATAGAAGTTGTCTTTATGCTTGATTTGTGTATGTGTGTTATTTTCCTTTTGCCATCTGGTGTTAAATAGTAGAAGAAATTTAATGATATTCAAAAATATATGGAATCAGTGTCCCCAGTCAAATTTGTTTATTTTTTACTGGAAAAGTAATGCTAATATCAAGTATATGCATTTTCCCCTTAGGGTCTATTTTAATCACCCTACCTTTAGGTAATCCATGACTTGTGGATGAAGAACAAAGTGAAGTGTTTTGCCTCACACCTTATAACAAGTCATTAAGCCAGCAGAAGCCAAGAGGAGAATACAAATTAATGATGTCTGCATTGACTGGATGTGGGTCTAAATTACGGTTATAGAAATGTCTACACTGACATGAATACTTTTCCTACTGGCAAGTAAGCATTAGTATAGCTATTTTCTCCATGTATCACCAACTGATTTTGGGTGGAGAGGAGATTATAGCTACCTGTTTCATTGCTTAGTTGATATGAGATACTTTGCGAAATATATTACATGCATTTTCTCAATAGGCTATGGGTTTTAATTAGTTTCTGGGTCTTTGTTTGCATATTGCATTTTCTTTTAAGCTATGATTTTGTCCTAAAGCTAGAAAGCCCTATCAATACGAAACAGAGGTGTCTGATGATGGCTGTCTTAACAAAGTTATTTTATTCCCACCATTACTCTGTAGGATTCCTGAGAATGAGAAGAGATGAAATTAGAGAAGGGGAGGAGGATTTCACTGACAAAAAATTGCCTCAGGTATCACTTGGGCTTCTCAGGTAATTTGAGGATTGGAAATTGTCAATTGAAGTGTCATTACTTAGAGGTGTCTTTCTTGAAAGACTTTTTCTTCTGTAGATGTAGCAATATTCAATGTGTTTTATAGCAAGAATGGAACTGCTAAAAATATTGAGATGGATAGTACTGATGAATAACAAATTGGCTGGTGACCTCTTCATGACCTAGTCATCTGTACTAGATGTTCTCCCCAGTTTAGTCCTGGTTTTGTATGATGACAGACACATAGTACAGTGCATGCACCATATTCATGGTGATGACGTGAATGACAGAAAATGAAAAATCACTACAATCAGAAGCATCCGAGTGAGGAACTGTCTCAGCCCTACCATCCAGCCCTGTCTAAGCCAGGTGTAGAGTCAAGATGATCTAACAGAACCCATCTGCCCTGCCTCCACATATCAGAGATAGCCAACGACTTGGTTTCTGCATAGCAACCAGCTTCTGCTTTTCAGGGAGCACCGTAAAACCCACTCTCTCCTGATTTCCAGGGCTCAATTCTTGAGGGAACTATCCCATTGAGCCACCATTGTAAATTAATAAACATGTCTCTCTCCACCTCTTTTGATTGTTGCCTGTGCAATGCTGTTTCATTAACACGCCTCTCCATTTTTGTATTCTGGGTCTCCCTTTCATGTTTATTCTTTCATTAAACAACCATTCACTCAATGACTACTCTGAGCTAAAAGCACTAATGTCTCCACAGGCAGTTATTATCTTACTGCCACCCATATCTCTATGTGTTAGACACAAAAGTCAAATTTAAGACATTTTATTTTTAAGATTATGACATGAAGACATTGTTATATTGGGCCAATGTCTATGATCAGTTTCTATTTTTTTAAATGCAAATTAGAAAAAAAAAAACTTATGACGTGACCTCAGAATTGTTTAATTTAGAAGGATTCAGTGAATCAAGATTTACCAATGCTATCCCTCTTTCACAGATGAAGATGCTAGCTTTGAGAGTTTAGGGATTTTCCTTAGCTGATATGACTATGAAGTGTTGAGATGAAAATAGATCCATTAAGTATCTGGGTTCTTAACAACTAATTATAATATTTAAGCTTTCTGTGAGAGAGAAAGACACACACAAATGATTTGATACTAAAACATTAGCTTCACTGTCCTTTAAATTTTGAAGACTGATGGCTTAAGGCTTTGGATATTTCCCGACTTGTAAATTTAAGCTTAAAAATAAGTTCTAATGAGGTTTATATCATTAAGCAAATTGAAATGAAGCACTGTTCTAGCATTAAATAATGGAGTTTCTGTTTCTAGGGATATACACTTTGCAACACTCAAGTGACATTTCTCTGAACTAATACAAGTCTTTCCTCTCACGTGGATAATACGTTTTCTTTGGTAAATGTTAAATGAAGCAGTTGAATAATTATCTGAGTCATTTTCTGTGTCTCTTCAGGTTTGAATGCTTTGTGTCCATCCATCATTGTGAATGTGGAGTTTAAGTTAAAGATGTTATATATATCTTTAGAGATTGAGTTAACCACCTTGTCAGAAAACAAGTCAGTTCAACTTTAAGTTTTTGCAATGAAAGAAACATTTAGAGTATGAAAATCTGTTGATCTATTGTACACATAGAAAATATAAGCCACTTATAATCCTGGTCTTGATTTGCTAAAGGAATAAAGACATGATGATGCAAAGTGCCACCACTATTCTCCTCTCCATGGCAACACACATTTTCTAAAAAACTCCAGGGGCTACAATTCTCTTCCCTTACTGTTTCCCCTCCATTTTTTAATCATGTGTTCCTTTTCCTGATCAGTTCCCTTGAGTTAGGCCTTTCAGAGGTATCTGCTAAAACATTTAATGACTTGGGACAGCACCCATGGCTTACTGGGGTTCCTGCATAGGGGTAGACATGAACTTCAGTTTGAAGAATGCCCTTGGAATCTTATGTAATAACTCAATATGTGATAGACACACAGATCCTGCCAGAGAAAAAAATGAACCAAACTGTTGTAATTTTTTCTACTAGCAAAATATATTATTTGTTCAGGAAAGGATGGAAATACTGCTAGAGGTACTGGAAACAGTTATTAAACAGATAAGTACAAAGAAGAAATTTCTTTTTTCTGTTCAAAGCCTTCTGGTATTGTCAGGTCATTTTGTATCTGATTTTTGAGAGAGACAGGGATGCTGTCTTCAAAGGCTCATGAGAAAAGGCTAAATTTTGTAACATCTAAGGAACAGAGAAAGAAGGTAATGATGATAAAATATTCTCAAATGAAAGAGAAACTTGAAAATATTCATAAGAAATTTCCCTGAGGAAAAAAAAATTATTAATTCTAATTGGTTGACAGAATGATTTAGTGTTTTTATTCTATTTTATTTGAAAATATGGAAAACATGTAGACAATGATGTAATATATGTGTATGAAATCAATTTAAGAAATTAAAAAAGAAAATATGGGCCAAATAATATCTTCATAGTTATGGTGATTCACTTTGCTTTTATAATGTGTGTGTTCTGTCAAATCCAACTTATCCAATAAATGTACTAATTCAATTCTCTCTAAATTATAATGATAATTAAACTAGGTGTAGTCTAAGTCATATAGGTAGACTACTGATGTGCTTGTTTACTGACAAGAATCTCTTTCATTTCAATGACTTGTTTTTAGAGATCAGTCCACAGGAGAGTGTATGGTATCACCTCTGATCTGCATACTTAAAATATATCATTTGTTCCTTTGCATTCTCTTGACACCAACCAAGAATGAATATATAACATTTATTAAAGAAGAATTTTCAGGAAAATAATGAATCTCATACAGACATTAAATGATCATTTGGTAAATATTGCATTTAAGTCATAAATGAGGAAAGTCGTGTTTCAGTTGATTCTAAAGAGAATGGGAGCAAATCAACTCTGACAGACAAAACTGACTTCATGTCTATAAATAAAGATCATTTTTATAGGCACATATTTTGCATGACATTTTGATCAACAACAGATCACAAATATAATGGTGACCTTCCCAGGCTACATGACCCAGTCTAGTGTAGTGGGCTCTACCTTCTAGTTCTGTGTAATCACACTCTGTGTAACATTCCCATTATCATTGACTCCTACAAGGATGCATTTCTTGGTAGATGTTCCTGTCATCAGGCCATGCTACACTGCCATGAATTATGTACAATTAAAGAGTTTTCTATGACATGTACATAGCTCAGAGCCCATGAAAAGCTAGAATCAGGTGACCAGGTAAGAATTATGTTAATCATAAAATATATCTAGCTTTCCACTGGAGATATCATCAATTTTTCATATTTATTCCAAATTTTATTTTTAATTAATTAATTAATTAATTAATTAAATTTTTAAAATAACAACCTCGGTAAATGGTTGTTGGGGTACCTCCCCCTCCCTCTTCCCTGTGGTGCCACCTCCATTCTCTCAAACCCTGTTCTTTGTTGTTTACTAGTCTGTGCTAAGTTCATTAGGCTCTTTCTGTCCTGTGGCAGTGTTCTTTCACAGGGTAAGGGACTGTGTTTTTGGAACCAGGAGAACCTTGCTGGTAGATTTTTGGTCTTAAGATTGCATTGGGCAGCTAGTCTATATCTATTTGTGCTCTGCCCATGCTCTCTCGTGTGAGGCTGACTTCTCCAATTCCCTCTCTATTGTTTTGCTGCTTTATCTTATGGTTCTGGCATCATTTTTAGGGGGTCTCATCCCCTGCCAGTGTTGGTGAAGAAGTTTCTCTGTGGATACGGGTTTCTGTGAGTTGTCATTGTAGATCATTTCCTCTGTCTCACTTTGTAGCCCTGCTGTGGGGCCGATGGCCCCAGTTCTTAACCCTCCTCTCCTCTCCTGTAGTGTGGGGAGAGGTGCCTTGGTCTCCTAAAAGGCATCTCCAAAATGAAGCCTTGGGTCTTCTAGACCTGAGGAGTGTTTGTGTGCACCTTGTGACATCATGTTTCCACGGTTGTTTCTCCTGTCTCGCATGCATTGGTTGTATCTATTGTCCATCTGATTTGTCCAGCTCAGGCTTGTGGGGTGGATTTTTATCTAACCCCTCACCCATTCTATGATGGAGTTTGTGTGTTTCTTCCTCCTTCTGAAGATTAGCTGGGGTGAGCGTGAAATGGAAGGAGCATTCTGCCCTCTCCCACACCCACGCACCGAAACCTCCCTGCATGGGAACAGGGCCTGGATGGCTAGTCATGTGCCCTTCCAAGCCCCCCCTGGGGTGGATCTGGGGGAAACATGCCCCAGGTGATCCAGGCTGCAGATGGCTGCCCCGTGCAACAACCATCCACTGGTGTATGGGGCTAAAATCTTGATCGTGCTTTGGATTTGTTTGTTTTCTTTTGATCCCAAATTTAAGAATCCCTGAAAAACTGCTATTGTTTAAATAGCTAAAGGGATAAAGTTATGACATTGAGTGCTATTGGTCCATCACAATGAAGGCTCAACCTCATAGCAAGTTGTCTGACAGCACATAGTTGTTAAACAAAAGTTCTTGAAAGTTTAGGAAAGAATGTAACTTGTTTTGTTTGGTTTAACTGCTTGGTTAGGAGCAACACGTTCAGCACTGATCTATGTCCTTATTTTAAGCTCTTATAAATTTGTATTGGTGAGATTGCTTTTGACACCAGCTTAGTCTAAGTATCCAAAAGAAAAAAATCATGGATAAGATGTTAAGTCAGACAAATCTATATTCAAATCTAACTCTATTAATTTACACCTTAGGAAGTGCATGGCTAGAGAGAGATAATTAACTTTCTGAGATTTTGTTTCTTCATTTTTTTAAATTTAGATAATACTATAACCCAAAATTATTATGAAGATAATATAATATATGTAAAGTTTAGCCTAGTGAGAAAGCAATAAAAACTGTTTTTTTAATCTTTCCACTCTCTCTCCATTTTAATACAAATAAGGAAAAATAAAAATGAAATCTCAAACTGCTGAACACAATTTCAAACTTGAAATTAGGCTGAATACTTATAAAGAAGAGTTATTAGAAAATACTTGTATAATTTTAGTTTAATAAATTACTTTTAACTTGAAGACTAAAAACATATTTTAGATTAAGACAAATTTTAAACCAATACCTTGCTTCCTAATAATTATAATAAAGCTAGTTTATTACAAGCATTTTTCCATTTTTACCTATTGGATAAAATTGCCATATTATTTCTGGAATACAAAGGTTTTGTCTCCTATCTTCCTTTCCTCCTCTCTTTTC
Source organism: Uropsilus gracilis (assembly GCA_004024945.1). Lineage (NCBI taxonomy): Eukaryota > Metazoa > Chordata > Mammalia > Eulipotyphla > Talpidae > Uropsilus > Uropsilus gracilis. The sequence goes on along the minus strand of PVHY01005808.1, from coordinate 69,724 downwards.
CCTTCCCCCTTCCTCTCCCCTTCTCCCCCCTCCCCCCACTTTCTCTCATTAGGGAATTTCAGTCATTCGAGTCAAAAAATAGATTAGCTATTATATTCATATTCCAAAACAAATCTGCTTTCACATAGAGCATCTAGTATAGATGCAAAGCTGGTCTAAAACATTTGTATTCCTTACATACATAAAAAAGGATATTTAAAATCAGTCTCTTAAAATTTCTAATTTTGGATAAAGCAGCAGATAAATTTTCTTTACCAATATATGTGTATACACATATATACATACACACAACGCTATATTTCACATATATTGTGATATTGCCTTTATGCTGTTTTTTCATTTAGTTTAGAATGTGCCTGTCATATTTAAAACAACAATAAAAACCAAACAAAAGCCTTGTGATACTCACTTTAATATAATTTTAAGCCATATTTATTCTCTCAGAAAAAAAAAATTGCCCTCTTTATATGTCAGTCTTTTATGGCAACTACACAATCACATTTTTTTCTCTTAAAAAAAAGAAAATGCAGGAGTGAAAAGCAGTTGGAGCAACTTGAATTAATCTGCCATTTATTTGTCAATTATATGTCAGAAGAACTGTTACCTTATTGTCTTCTTGACTTTCCTTTCTACTTAAAAGCAAAACAAGGTAAGCAAAAATAAGATTATAAAATGTCTTCTGTAAAGTTCGAACATCTAAACTGTCCCCTGAAAAGACTTTGAATAATTAGGAATTAAATACTGAGACCCCCATAGTGAAAACAGACATTTCTGGGGTCTGGTGTAGATTTTAAGGTACATGTGAGATCCTTGAACCTGATTCTTTAGTAGAGGGTTTTTCAGAGACTCAAAAATACCCTTTACGATTCATTCATTCACCGAAAAAAAAAAAAAAACAAAACATTCAATATGAACTGCAGTCAATTCTAATCCTTTTGGGTTTGGAGCCCAGAATTCAGTAGACTGTGTCATCAGTACTTTGGCCTTAGAAATCTCTTTGAGGTGCTAAAATAACTCAGTGGGGGATCACACACTGGGAAGTGCTGGAGAAGCTCAGGTGATCAGCATTCCAGGTGATTTTGATTGATGGGCTTCAGGGTTATAAACCAAATACAACTTTCCTCTCATTAATGATAATAAACAATTAATGGAGCAGGAGTGCAGTCAATCTTAAAGAATCCTTTGTTTCCCAAGACATCTGATTAAGGGTCATACTTTCCCTTTCGAAAATTTACCCACACTAAATTGTGTTCAATGAAAAAAATGCTTATTTCACTGAATTAGTAAAACCTCAACAATGTCAAGAATAATTTCAGACAAACAGTAATTTAGAGAAAACTATATTATCCAAAATTTTCATTAAATTAACATTGTGTTATAACATTCTATAAGTTTTAGGTGTGTATCATTGACAATGACTAAAAATATACTACATTCAATTCTGAAAGCCCAATTCTCCACTTCACTATCAATTCTCACCTTTTACTCAATTTATCCAGCCTCATGAGCCCTTCCTTTCTGATTCTATGTGCTGCTAAGATGAAAAGAAATATTTTCAGACATGTGTAGAATTTGTTGAAATAAGATACAGGTACCTAAGTACAAGTTGTATTTTTATTTATGCAAGAATAAAAGGCAACTTCCAACTGTTGGTATCCCATTTATAGGGTAAATGGACTGTAAGGTTTCATGGTACCCTTCCACCTATCACCTCTATCTATAACCATCACCTGTGGTATTGCACCCTCACTGTAATTGAACCTACCTGGCCCAATGGGTGTGTGCATATGTGAGTGGGCCCATCTGGGCATGGGAGGGAGGGGGTAAAGGATTTGTGTTACTCTGTGGGGTGAGGGGAATTCAGGAGGCTTTAAGTCGCTGCTTCTCTGCTGTTTGTTTTCCCCTGTTCACCATTAAAATTCCTGTGAAGATGATGACAAAGGTGCTGACATTCGTCTTTAAGGCTAGAACCAACAAATGAACCTGGGAGGTTACAAATCAAGTGACGTAACCTGCAAGACATTTCAACGCAGACAGACATGGAGCCCTTGAGACCTGAGAAGACATTAATGGGAGGCTGAATACAAGCAGGTGGTAGGTACCCAGTGGGCAGTGTCCTCTCTTGGTGGACATGTCCCCATCAATGCCTAGAGGTAGACATATTCCTCCATAGCTGTTGGAATGGTCCCTGGGGAACATAGAAAAAAATCCTTGACCAGATGTAGTGCCCAAGAGGGGGCAGGGGCTGTGGGATGGTTGTTTCTCACAGCTCTGTGAGAGCCCACACTGAGAGAGTGATCCAGTGTCCATGGCTAGGATCCAGTTTCCATGAGCTACAAGATGAGAGTTGGGAACTATGACAATCTTTGATGTTTCCAGAGGAAGCGATCCAGAGAGACCAAGCCACCACTTCAGAGATACCAGACCCTTCCAGAGAGGAGTAAGATGCTGGGCCTCTCACCCCAGGTTTGCCTAGTGGTGGTAGACAGGGCTGCTACCCCCTGGGGAGCCAGATTCCTCTTCTGGAGAGGAGGAGGCTAGTCCCTCAATTCAGACTCATCTGGTGGTGAAAAGGAAAATGGAGCTTCTGGCTCACTCTGTGGTGATGCAGAGGATGAAACAACATTTCATGGCCCCAGGGTGTTGGGGTGTTAGGCTGCTGGGCTGCCTCTGCTGAGGGAATTCACCATATATTGCCATACACCCAAGTGGAATGCATGGACTTGAGGAAATAGTTTAGCCAGCAACCAGGAGAGCCCTAGGCAGCTAGTCCACTGTGTTTGGGTTTGGACCTCAGGATGGATGGAATTATTTTCACACCACAAGAGATGGAGAGAACAGCCTCAGTGACCTTGCACCAGTAGTTGAGACAGCGGCTGTAGAACATCTGGTGGTATGACTGGGGTGACCACTCTTTGGATTAGATAATGGCTGGATTGGATAATCTTGACTGGATCATGGCTGCTGTGCAGATAATCTGAGCTGATGCAGGAGATGTGCCAGAAACTGTGAGTAAATGCCACACTCACACTGAGCTAGTGCAAGTATTTTGTGATATGGGAATGAGACAGGACATGTTTAAAGTAAACATTTATGGTCCTGACAAGGGGCATTTCCAACAGGAATGAGGGATTTGGTATTGAAAATTACCCCTTTATCCTCATTTGGTTCTTTATGGCAATTCTGGTGCCTGGGGTGGAACACCGAATATATGATGTTACCACAATCGTAGCCAGTTTGGGTGAAGTGAGAGCCAGCACTCTCAGAAGGGAATACAGCTAATTGTTGATTAATAGAAAAGAATACCAGACTTTGAAATTCACAGAGCCTTTTAAAGTCACCTGTACCCAAATATCCGTGGAACTAATGATTGTGTAGCATGTAAAATACATGCTTGAACTAATGCATATCTATTAGTTTTATGGAGACTTGTGAGAGGTTCATGCCCAGCTGTAAGGGATTCAAGGCTCCAGGCATGTGCTCTGTGTCTAGAGGACTGCCAATGCTACCGCAGCGGAAGGCCCAGTTCACTTGTGAATAGTGTTAAGGCCAAGAAACCCACATCCACAGAGGACAGGTGGGGACCAGAGGCTACATGTGGAATTTACTATCCCACTTGTGGAGTTTACTAGTCCCAAACAATGGGCAAAGGGTTTTGGTTTCAGTAGATACAGGGACAGTGTACCTTGTTGTAGAGGAACCCAGAAAAGTTTCAGGGGTCTGCTTGTAGTGATGTACTGAAAACAGAGTGCCAAGGTGAAAGCAGTGAGACTATCCTTGAAGATTGGTTGAATACCCCCAGAGGAATATAAAATACATGTCGTCAATCTCAGAGTCTATCCTGGGGGTATATGTACTCTGGCTTGTGGTGCAAACCTCAGCCCGATACCAGAAAGCCTGATGCCTCCTGGTCTGTGATTGTGGATTGCCATGAGCTGATGAGTTGTTTCCTCTCTCAGGTAACAGTGCCTTTAATAGCAGACTTGATGGATCATGTGCTGGTGCACTAACCTTTATGTCTTTCCTAACCTTTATGTCTTTTCACTGCTAGTTTGGTATGCCCTAACACCACAGTGTCATGTTTAGGCATAGATTAGTTTAGATTAGTTGGGATCTGTTAGATTAGTTGTAATCTGTTGTATTCAGTTGCATTGTGTTTACTACTGCTGGTAATGGCTTTAGTGCTCTGTATTTGCAAAGGGAAACTTGGAAGAATACTTGAAAGAAACTTGGAAGAGTAATAGATTGTATGCCAAAAAATGGAAAAGTCCTGAGGATAAATGAATTGTTAGGATTGTCATTCTTTGGCTATAGTTTCTATCACCAGCTCCTGTGATATTGTGCCCTTCCCATGAATGTACTTGGGCCCAGTGGGTATGTGAGCAGGTTTAAGTGGGTAGAGGAGGAAGAGGATGAAAAGGGGGACTCAAGTGACTATTCCCCTGTGAGTTTTTTTTCCCTGTTCACTATTAAAAAAAATCTGTGAAAAAATGGCAAAGGTGCTGACATTCTTCTTTCAGCTGCTAGAACTAATGATGAACCTATCCAGTTTGGAATGGTTGCAAAGAACTGTTGATGTCTTGCTAGCTTTTTAACTTTAGCTTTTAATTTTAATTTTTAATTTCAGTTCCAGGATAGGCAACTATCTTTCTGTTTCTTTCTGTATTTACTTGTCTTTAAAAAGGTCAATTTACTTATTGCAAGTAACCCAAATTAAGATAATAGGCTGAAGTAAAATTGAGATAATTGGTTGAATTAAAAACTATTTAAGCAAATTTGAAAATATTACAGGGATGAGTGAAATGTTATTAGTTCTGAATTCAAAATGACTAAGTGGTAATCTTGGCCTTAGATTTCCCATCTGTGCCATGGACCTAAACTTAGAACTATTTAATAGGGTTAATACAGGGATTATTTAAAATCATTTATAGACAGTAATTGGAATATTTGTTATCAGTGCAAGATAAGTACTAAATCTATATAAGGTTTTTATTTTATTGAGTTTTCTTATTGATTGCATACTATATACATATTTGTGTATATATATGTAAAATACATCATTGTCTACCCCAAGGCTCTCCTGGATCAGGGGAGGGAGAAACCACAGGAGACCTATATTATATATTATTAAGGAAAAATATAAAACAAAAACAACTGCTTATCATAGCTTTGGTCAGGGGCTTTATCCACAAAGTTCTCAATGTGCTGTACCATATATGGACAGATGTGTTAGTCCTTTCATCCTCTCCTACATATATGTAGGTTGTATTATAAAACAATTAATGAATTTTATAAATATAAATGCAACAAACAACTTGCTAAGTTATCTAGAATTTCAGGTAATTAAGAATTATTGAAAATTCTTAGCCATATTATAATGAAAACTGGAATATAATCTACATAATTTTTCTTTCTAGATTAGCTTTTTTGAATTTTAATTGTTTTATTAAGTGATTTATTTATATATAATTATTTCACATCTTTGTAAACTCTGGATTAGCTTTTCTTGAGGGTTTTGTACTCTGTGCCTAACTTTTCTTCCACTTGGAAACACTTTGAGCACCATTGTACCCTTTTCATCAAAATTTCACATTATATGAATACTGTAATATAACATCCAAATCTATTTGTATCCAAAAATCACATCTTATTCAACAAATGGCACTGTGTTGGGTACTGGAAATATTAGATCAAGTAAAGTAAGTTATGATCATAAACTAGACATATTAGAGTTTGAGAGAGACATGTACAGAGAATAATAACTCCATGTATGAAGCAATGTGTTAGACATGTGAGAAAAATGTGATGCACTATTTGTGAATGACATTAAGTGACCAGGCAATGATCTTAAGCATCCAAACATTGTAGAGGTTAGATAAACTATAGTCTTAAAAAACAGGGATACTAGGAATAAGAGTTGATTAACTTAAGTGTATCCATTTTGCAATTTGCTCTCCATTTTCTAAGTATTAAAGACTAAAGTGTAGACTGAAGACTAAAGTGTAGACTGAAGTGTAAGTTAATTATGGAAATTTGATATTTCTTCCCCAGCCATTAATAAGGGTAAATATATACAAAAGGTGTAAACAAATCTAATAGTTGACTGGAGCTCTGGATTTTCTTTGTCACAGCGACGCAGCCCTGAAGAATGCTTGAGAGTTAACAGTGATAGGTACATTGAGAGAACAGTAGTGTATTAAAGAGAGCACAAATAATATAGTGTGTTAATAGGTTAAGACACTGAGCACAAATATTCTGGGTACAAAAAGTCATGTAGGGCAAGATAATCATTGTTTTCCAATATAATAGGAGTGTTTCAGGACTAGTTGTGTAAAATAAGTGATAGAAGACTTGCTATATAAAGTACTTGTATACAAAAGTCTATAAAATGAATGTTTTAAATGTGGACTGCGTTAGATTAGGACACAGAACTCTTCCTCTTTCACGAAGTTTGTAGCCAGGGTTGGACACAGGTGATGTCATCACTGTGGCAGGATTCAAACATCAATGAGGCAGTGATGAATTACCTCTCTTCCCAATACTGAGAAATTCTGACTTCAAAATGGGAAACTAGATTAATTTGGACTTGACTAAAGTTGCTAATGAAAGTTAGGAATGGATTAAATGTTGAATGCTATTCTGGGCTGCATTCAAGTATAGAGAAATAAAATTACACCGCTTGTGACCCTTGGGTCTGTCACAGAAATGAGATGTCTATCTCATGAGGCTATTATAATCAGCAAAAAATTTAAATAATGACAATTAAAGGGTGGCTGGCTTCTCTAACTAATGAAAGTTCAGTATCTTCTAATTATATTGGTGGCACAGTACGGTTGCAAAATATGACTTAGTAGCTCTAATGCAGTACTGTAATGAGTCTTTTCATTTCAGTTCTATGCTGTATCCTTTTAAATGTCTTGGGTCTATGAAATATGCCATTGCCAAAGGACAAATAACTAAATGTTTTTGACATGTTCAAGCAGAGTGACTGCTTAGAGAACAAAACATTTTAAAATTTCTATTTGCTTAAGCCATCGTTTATTACTATTTGCCCTATGCCATTTGTGTGCTGGATGCTGGAAATAATGCAAAGATCAATAAGGCATAAAACCTACCCTCAAGGTGCTCACTGTATGGTGGGGAAACAAAACATCAAAATCATCTCTTACAAATGATGAATACTTGTTAATGAAGCAGAGTATAAAAAGCCATGAAAAGGAGTAGATTGGAACTACCAGATAGGCTGATGGATGGTGATGACTGTGGAAAGGAAGGTCAGAAATATTAGAGTAAATTAAATTTGAGTTGCGTTCTAAATCATTATGCAATTCATCAAATGAAGCTGTATAGACACTGTAAAGTTGGTATTATTTATACAGATAAAAATTTGAAGGAATGCACTTGAACATATGTAGCTGGTTGTATGAAGGTCATTTGAAAGAGGAATATTAGTTCTTATTATTGTCTTGAAAAAAACGTGTTAAACTAAAATTTATAATTGGTTGTTGGTGACTTGAGAAGCCATCTAAGAGATAATACTGGAGCATCCTTTTTAAGAAATGTCACATTATACAAGTTCCTGGAGAAGAAAGTAAACTACTGAGTGAAAATGTGAATGCTAATAGCTCAGAGTTGAAAAGTGATTTATGAGTGTTAAACCCTGAATAAGTATTTTAGGAAAACCAGAATCAACTTGTTCAGATGATAGTTTTATGTTCATGTTTGAACAAGAATTATATGACAGAAGATTTTTAAATTTTAAATTTAAAAAATCTTAAGTGTAAAACATTGTATTATAGTTTATGAGGCAGCATTTGGTTTTTTCTTAGTGATGAACAAAATAGTGACTATTTAACAAATAATGGAATATTCTATTTAATTAAATAGATTAATGTTCACTGTGTTATGATGTTCTAGGCCACTTGATAGATTCATTTTTTTGGAAAATCATTTCATTGATACTGGGTGAGGCAGTAGAAATCATTGTCTAGTTTTCTCACCTTAAGAGCATTCTCAAATGATGAATAAAATGAGTTCTCTCACTGTTTTCAAGGATCTAGTTATTGATTTGCCAGATTCAATGATTTTTCTTTGTTGGATCTATGTTGAGTAACTCAACTCTGTTATATATAAGGAAGAACTGTATCTCAGCAACCTGTTTTTACACTAGAAAGAGCTGACTTCTTAAGCAGAAGCTTTTCAAAGTGTACTGAGATGGTAAGAAATTCCTGAAACCTGTTTTATACTCTGTTCTTGAAACTTGCCTACCTGCCATGTGTTATAAAACTGTGATTCAAATGAGCTCTGCAAAATATAGATACCAAAATGTATGCCTTGCTTCAGGAAAACCTCATCCACCCCCACCACAAAAAGTGATGAAGTCTTCCTACAAAGGAACTTTATATTTCATATTAATTCACCCTACGCTCCTCAGTTCTATACTAAGAATACTTTGGTTTTCCAATATTCAGGGTGATATTTTTTGTGGAGGAGGGGGATTGGCATTCATTATGATTTAACAGGAATTCAATTTTAGGTTGGCATTGAAAGTATTCAAGGAACTGTACTATTTTTTTCTGTTCTCTATTAGTTACATTTCTAGGATAAAATGTCTATGAAGCTCACAGGTCTAGGGACTGGATAAGAGTTGGCATTTGATAAGTATCCACTAAAATGAAAATAAAATGGGAGAAAAAAGGATTATCTTGCTTCCATCTAAGACAGAAAGTGAGCTAATAGTCTGTGCACAGCCAAATGTTGGCACCAAAATGAATCTTGCAGAAGGACTTTGCTGGGGACTTTTGTTTCTGGTGGCAGATTTCTTAAACAGCACTGCTCTTTCTCATCGACTACTGACTCAGTGGATTTGACATGAGAAAAAACTCCATGTCAAGGAGCTAAAAAGGCTGACTCCAACAATTCCTAACAAGCCAGATAGGAGCAGCTGCATGGAGATATTGCTCTCATTTTCCTCTCTCTGTCTTTCTTTTTTCCTTCTGAAAGATAACTTTTAAAAAATATATTGTTTCACATGTCCATTTCTATTAGGAATGGAGATAGTGGTCCTGCTGGGAGCTTCAGAATAAAAATTAAACTGAATTCTTTATGATTGTGGTTGCATAAAATGGAGCTCACTTAGGATTATTTTAGGAAAGAGGTACATTCTTGGGACTTATAAATTACCTAAATAGGAATCACCTGAAACTCAGAGTAAGTGAAAGGACACAATACAACCAATGCCACCCAGTTAAAAGAATGAACTCGTATTCTGGTCTTGTGCTTTGTGATATGGATTATTCAAGGACATTCTGCTTATCTTTAAATAGAGAATCCAACCCTGCACTTGGATATAGTACTGTAAGTAACAACCCTAAAGGGAGGAACAAGTTAGGTTACTTGTTGAGGTTATTATTTTTTTTATTAAAACTGCTTTGTACTTTAACATTATGTGTTTCAGGTGTTATAGATCAACAATATTTTACTACTCTAAGTTCACCCCTAAATGCCTAATTATACCCTTCACCATACCACTAACCCATTTTCACCAGATTTTCTCACCCCCTCTACCATTAATTTCTGGTAATTACTTATTTGGTCTTAGTCTTTTTATTTTATTTATCCTTTTATTTGCTTCAACAATGACAACACATGTAAAGTTGAGTGCTGGCCATATCATTTTTGATGAGTCAACCAGTCAAGGGGGTTTATTAGAATGTTGCAATATTAGGTGAACTTATTATGATAAACCCATGAATTATTTTATAGAATGGAAATAATGCAAACAAAACTTCCCATATATACATTTGTGGAAAGAATATTTGACTTTAGAGTCTTAGATGTAAGACCTAAATTCATAAATTCCACTAAGAAAGCAGGTAAAACACTCTGACATTGGCTTCAGTGATGTCTTTGGGAATTTAGTGACAAGGAAAATAAAAGCAAAAATTTATAAATGGTACTACGTCAAACTAAAAAGCCACACAACAGAAACAAGTACTCAATTGAAAAGATGCCCTACTAATAGGAAAAAGTATTTGTACTTCATATATCCAACAACCAAATATCCAAGATTTGCAAAAGAACACCTATGACTCAAAACAAAGAATCCAGTAAAAATGTGGGTTACATAAACATTTTACAAAGTAGAAACACAGTAGCAGACACATGAAAAAAATGTGCTCAGCACTTTGAGTCGCAGAACTGAAAATCAAAGCCTTATTAACCTACCTCACAACTATGAAAACAGCACATATCAAAAAGACCAGAAGCAACAAGTGGTGGTGAGAATGTGGAGGAAGGGACTGCCCACCCACTGTTGGAGGGAATTTAGTGCAACCCCTATGGAAAATAGAATGGAGGTTTCTTAAAATACCAAATATAGACCTACTATATGATCAAGTAATTCCATTCCTATGTATCTACCCAAACAACATAAAAATACTAATTCAAAGGAATATGTGTGCTCCTATATTCATTACAGCATTATTTCCTATAGCTAAGTTATAGAAACTACCTCACTGCTCAAGAACAAAATGGTGGATTAAGTAATATGGTACATATCCTCAATGGAATAGCATGCTGCTATAGAAAGATGAAATGTTGCCAAATGCAGTAATATACTTGATACTGGAGATTTTGCAAAGCAAAATAAGTCAGAAGGACAAATACAAGCATGAGATTATTTTACTAATATGTGAAACAGGAAAACAAAATGAAAATAGAAAGCTAAATTAAAACAGACTCTAGAATGACTGTAGAATTGAGACTCTGGAAAGGAGAGTAGGAAGTAGGGAGGGAGGGTTCTCAATGGCCTATCGTTCAAGAATATGGGTAATTTGATGATGAATGTGGTCTGGTAGCATACATAAGAAGATGTATGTACTCATACCCTTAAATCTTATATTGTTATAAACCAACAGTGTCTTCAACTAAAATAAAATACAGTTATCAAATCATGACTTTTATTTTGATATATTAATGTCTTTTACTAATGTATTAAATAGCAATTTCTAGAAACAAATCTAATAATGATTTATTATTAGATTTAGAAATTTAGAAACAGTGTTGAGTGTAAATAGCATTTTGATGTCTCTACAGTAACTGTAACTGTACTATAAAAATATCTGGTTACCAAATAGCAGTTATATACTACTAAAACCTATGGCATAGGTTCATAATGAAAGGGAAACAAGTTTTGTTTAGTGGTAAGAATTTTTAATTTCCAAGACATATCAAAATATTACTTCTCACCATCTCTTCTACTATTGTTCTTTTCCAAAACAGTATCATGTGTACCTAGGTCATTTTAATTCTTTGAAATGACAATTCTGTGTCTACTACTGCGTTTTACCTCCTAACCACTATGGCATGCTTGCCTGTGGAAAAGCACCATTTTAAACATATTTCGAAAAGAGATTTCATTTTCATAAATCAAAATAAAGTCCATTTAAATAAACCTGTAGACCTTCTACTCAAACGTTCTATTTCCAAAAAGTCAAAATAGATTTTATATACAACTTGAAATTGAGTTGTAATGTATTATGATTTGAATCTTAATAGCTGTAATAGTCTGAAACAAAAATGTCCAATATTGTATTAAAGCAACTTAGTCATAACTTATGACAATAAGTATCTTATTTGTTAGTAATAACCATTTAATTTATTAGAATCAGACCTTACAGATTGATTTTCTTTTCAATATTTGAACAAGTTTGTTCCAATTGCATTTAAAATAGATCTAATCAGATTTGTTTTACTCTAATCTCTCCTGAATTTTTGTAATGTATATTTAAAGGAAAATATCCTTATTTAAGGATGAGATTTTATATTTTTATCTAACATGGATAAAATAAAGTGGCAGAGAAATAATGTGTAGTACAGAAATATAGTACTGTTAATTCACAGATTACTTTATGGCTTACTCAAAAAATATGACATGGAAATTCTTACTGTAAATACCCGGTAAATAACAGTGAAGTGATATTGGGTACCGGGTCAAGTAAGAAAACTTTGGAGTCAGACAAGCATCATATTCAGACTTTCACTAAGGATGATTGTGTATCAGTATGAATTTCTTAACAAACAGTATGAAGAAGAAAGGGCACATATTTTCTTGATCTTAGTGAGTATACCTTGAAAACCTTTAATTTCTCACCATTAGCTATTAATTTAGCAGTAGACTATTTAGAGAAGATATGATATCAGAAGTTGAAGTTTTCCTTATATTCCCATTCATTGATTTTTTTTTTTTCAAGGAATGGGTGTTTTATTTAGCCAGTTGATTTTTCAGCATGTATAGACAGTATTATGTGATTTTTCTTTTTGTTTGTTGACGTGATGAATCTTATTAGTTGAATTTTATGAGTTCAGCGAATCATGATAAACCCTTGATAAACTTAACCAGGCTGTACTTTTTTTTCATATTATTGGATTCATGTTAATATTTTACAGTTATGTTCAGGGGAGATAATTAACTATAGTGTTTTTACTCTTGCAACTTCCTGGTATTGCACTCTGATCAATCTGGACTTAGAAAATTTTTTCCTGCTTCTATCCTGTGGAAGACATTTTAGAGAACTGACATAACTGATACCTCAAATCCAACTCACCATGAAACCAAATGGATCTAGTGATTTTGATTCAATTTGTTGAAAAGCTATAGTCTGTTTTGATTCTCTAAGTCCTCTTGTGTGAGTTTCAGCAAATTGTATCCTTCTTATCAAGGTTTGTGGGCATAGACTTGTTTATAGTATTCTTTAATTGTTTCTTTCTTGCTGAGATAGAATTGCCATAGAGCATCATACTAGTTTCCAGTGTACACATGATGATTCAATATATGCACACATGTGATCACATCACTTTTGCAAGTCAAGTCAACATTACTCACTGTACTTATTACTTAGAGTTGTTTTTTTGCTGTGATGGACTTTCAAGATGTCTTTTTACAACTTTCTCAAATGCAACACAGTGCTGCAGTGTCCAATGATAATGGATCTATACATTTCTCTTAGTAGTTCTGCAATCTTTTTGCTTTATGTAATTTGGTATTATGTTGTTAAGCATATATATGTGTGATTGTTGTGCCTTTTGGCAGATGAATTCCTTTCTCATTATGCAATACCCAGATAATTTCCCATGCTTTGAAGTCTCATCTATTTGAACCTAATATATCCACTCTGCTCTCTTTGGTCTAGTATCATAAGACATCTTTTTCTGCATCCTTTAATTTGGACTCCATATGCTTTAATTTGAACTCTATAGTCCTTTATTATAGACTCTATATAGTGTAATTTGGACTTTTTATATTAATAGATCTGATGGACAATATGTAGTAAGGTCTTGTTTTTTGATCCACTCTGTCAATCTTTTAATTGGTAGAGTTAGAACTAAATTATTGATACAGTTGAATTAATGTCTACCAGATTTGATAATATTTTCTAATTATCACCCAGTTTCATTTGACTTTATACATTTTTTTCTGATTTTTTTTTTTTTTTTTGAGACTAGGTCTCGCTAATTTTTGCCCATGGAACCGCAGGCTCTTATTGCCCGGGGTACCACAGACTCAAGCAATCCACAGCCTCAGCTTCCCAGGTAGCTGGGATTACAGGCATGCACCACCACACCTAGCTACTTTTTTGGAACTAGGTCTTGCAATGGGCCCCAGGCAGACTTGAACCAAGATCCTTAGCCCCGGTCACTTCATAGGCTGAAGCTTACAGGCACGAGCCACAGTGCCGGGTCTTTTTTCTGATTTTTAAGTATAATTCAACATTTATAAGTCCACTTTGCATTCTTTCTTAGCCTATCAGTTATACTTTAAAAAATTAATTGTTGCCTTAGAGTTTGCAATTTAAAGTTGCATTTAAGTTCATTTTCAAATAATGCATCTTCCCAAGTAATGAGACTATCTTATAATCACAGTGTATTCTTAAATCCTCCCTCTGAGCTGCTGTATTATTTTCTTAAGGGAATCATATAAACATAATATCAACATTCAGATAAAGATGTTTAAGTTTCTGTTATTTTTTTCATTCTTGAACAACCCTGAATGTTAAAGAAAAATTTATCACAGTACCTGGTTAGTTTTTCATTTTTTAAAACCTTCATCTAGCACACTGAAAAAAAATGCTCTAAGCTTTGAAGCCCATTTAGAATGGAGAAAAATACCATCAAGCTCTTACCTCACAGGATGGATTTCACTTTTCATTACCTCCTGCTAACAGATGGCTCTTCATGAGGCTGATTGGAGGGGCAGGAGGATCTCAATTCATTCCCCAGAGCCCATGTTCCAGCAAAACCACTGTCCCATTTGGCAGTACTCCATCTCTGTGTAGGAGAAATTGGGTCAGTGAAGACAGATATCTTTTGGTCATAATTTAGTTGCATTGTTACTTGGCCCAAAGAAAATGCATGTTGGGAGATAGGGGAATTGCAGCTATACTTCCTACTTAGGAAACCCAAACCACAAGTTAAATTATCTATATAAAGCAAATTGCTAAGAAGAACTTTCTCAAAAACATTGTTTTCAAGATAATCTGATTGACAGGTACTGCAAAAATGTATTAGAAAGATGAAGCTTCCAAAGATGAAATTTTGTCTTGTAACACTATTAATTTCAATTGGAAGTATCTTTGTTGCAATATTTCTATAGATAACAACTGCAATAGATAATCCTGTTAAATTAGGCTATGCATGTACGCATGGACTCACAAATAAAAAATGGTAGAAAATGTCTGGATTGACTCCACATCACTAATATTAGAAGGATAAGAATAACACAGATGTGTATTTAGAGTACTGTCAAAGTGTCTTTTTATATAATTTCATAGAATTTTTGAGACATTCTTTGAATTACTTTAATGATCAGTTTTTCAGATGAGAGAGGAAATGTATAACAAAGAAGAAATAATATATTACTTCATGAAGACCCAGGGAATTTTTTTTACAGTTAAAATAAATGCTAAAATATTCTTCACTTTGGAGAAAAAAGCATAAAAGGCTGCAAGAAAGGGGAATGATGCAAGCTACAAATAATCTTTACACAAGCACTCATGCATCTTTACACTTGTTTTTCCACTTTTATAGCCTTTCATCTATTTGTTACTTTCTTTCATTCCATGAAAGGAAAACAATCATCTGATTTTTCTAGCTAATGGAAAGTTAATACTCTATGGTTTTAAACATTTGTAAGAGATAAAGTTAACCTATATAAACTGTGCAAAGAAATAGAAAAGCCAAACTGATGAAATAAAATTCATCTGTGGGTAGTGGAGAAAGACGGAGAAACCCCTATAATGAGAACAAAACATTCACTGTTACCATTTTGGAGTTTGGTAATTGCATGATTGAAATGTAAGCTTTCATTTTTCTGTGTTACTCAGTTTTCTCTACACATATTCATATATGTAAAAGAGAATCCCATTCAAAAGGGCCAAGTGAAAAGGAATAATAATTTTTTACTTTATGCAATACATCATAGGCAGAAAGTCCTAAAGAGAAAAAGAAATGTATGTATTTCTGTGTCCCTTTGTATCGATAAGAGCTAAAAAGCAAAAGGCAAGTATGGAAGATTAGATTTTAATTTAATAGATATGCCTACATGAAAATTGTCAAGAGCCACCAACTTTTAATATTTTCCTGAGCACAGAACAAAAGATTTTTTTTAAAAAAATCAAATCTTTCTTATGTAGAAACTAAGACTGACATTAAGTGAAGGTAGATACTCAGTTTGGGTGAAAGTCGGGGCTTTCCCTCCTAACTGATGCAAGGAAGCTTTAAAAATACAGTATAATTATAGAGATAAGATTCATTGAGTATAGTAATTTAGGAAATGTGCTCAAAGAATTAAATCAATATTACTGTATCTCCTGTGAACACAATTTTAAATATCACTCTCTTTTCCTTCTAGGGTAAGATTATTGATTACAGAAATTGCTCCCAAACCTCCATTCTGAATAATTGCACTCTTACTGGCTTGTTTTTCCCTCTAGTACCATGAAAATTGCAGCATTCAGATCAATAAGGGTTTAAAATGAGAGGAACAGAAACAGTGATTTCTGCCTTTCCCAGGCATTTTACATTTTTACATTTTTGTAAACACAAATACTTGTCTGCAATTACTTTCCTCTGAAGGTTCAGTTTTCTGAAATCTTTTAAAATGAGAAATACTGGATACATTTTGTTTTGTTTTGTTTTGCTCATTTTTCTTTCACATCCCATTGGTTTGTCTGCTATACATACCAGTATTCCTCTCTGAGGTCCCTTCCTGCTTTGTTTCATTTGTTTGCATCCAATCAAAAAAAAAAAAAAAAGGTAAGAAATTTGCCAGTAGTAGAAAATGTTACAAAAGCTCATTGTAGTTATTTTAATCAACATTGTCATTTTAAATTGAGTTCAAATTAAAATCAGTAGACATGAATAACTCAGATTGGCTGAACTTAGTTTTCTTTTCTTTTTGCTAATATTCTAGGTTAATCTTAAATTGATTTGGGTTTTATAGTCAATAATTGATTAGTTGTATTTCTTTTTAGCTTATATAAATGTGGATTGTTTTTGTGATTCTTGAAAATAATAATAAAAATAAAAACCACTCAGCCAATGCTCTTTTCATGATAGAGGCATATAAGAACTTATCTATAAAGAGTTAAAATCTTGCTTCTATGTAAGTCTCTCTAAACTGTTAAAAAGAACCATAAAGATTTATCCCAGACTGGGGTAGGTCATTTAAAAACAAAACATCCATCAGCACTTTGATAAGAATGTGGGTTCTAGAACCAAGTGCACATGAATTTGAATCATATTTTCACTGCATGTGGTCGTGTAATTTTGGCCAAAGTGTTTAAACCTCTCCAAAATTTAGTCTTAATGTTTGTACAATATATTAACATTTGCAGAGAAAATTATTAAGAGAATTAGGTAATCAATTACCTTTAAAATGATTAGTGGAGTGATGAAACCATATGCATTAAATAAATATTAGCTATTTACATTGTAATTCTTTTGTTAAATAACCCACAGTAGTTTTCATCATGGACAACCTGTTTTATGTGCTTCTTATCATAGTCTGTGATTGATAATAAAATTTTGTAGATTAAGAGTAAGGGAACAATGGTGATTTGATGGAAAGAAGGAAAAAAGAAAAAGGGGATAACAGTAGTAGAGATTGTCCTTGGCATTTAACTTTGTCTAAGCTAAGAAGTGCTTAATTCAGCAGAAACATGTCATTTTTTTTTCAGTACTGATTACCAGTTTTGATTTTACTGGAGCTTGGGATGTTGCTAATTATCTTAAGATATACGGTTGCCAACTCTTAACCTTTTATTAAACCACCATGTCCCTAAAAACCTTTGCCCACAGTTTCTAGATTCCATGCGTTGCATTCAACTCTGTAATGAGATGGAATTACACTGCTTGATGACTCCCATGTTTCCCTGAGAAAGAACAGTGTGTGCTTCTCATGGATATGAAAGCTCAGAAGGAGAGAAATGACACAAAGCCATACACTATGAAAGTTCAGTTTCTGAGTTGCTTTTTTTCTCGAATTCCTTGTTTACTGTCCAACTTTCTTTTTATCATGCCAATCTAGTTAATGTTAAAGCACAAGTTATCTGGTGTAAAGAAATTTCTCTTATTTTAAAACAGTGGTATAGTTGCCATATTATTGCATTTTCTTTCTTCCTCTTTTTCCCCATCCATCTTTTATTCAGAAAAGATTTAAATCATCTTTAGGGGACTTTTCAAAGTTTCTATTATCTGTGTTATCAATTATTTTGAGTAGTCAAGTTCTTGTTGGGGAATAGGTAGTTGAAAATATCCTCTATCAGTGCTTGTTTTGGATACTTACAGAAGGCACTGGACACTATTGAATTAGCAAGGAAAATCTAGAGGGAAATAAAATTAAATTACATTTAATGATTATTCCTGGGACTGGATTTCACAGTTGTAAATACAGAAAGCAATTATAGAAAAGTGTTTCAAAAAATTCTCCTTATAAATATTACATTAAGTGGCGGCATTATAGTAGCACTCATGCACATAACTTTGTGTGATACATAAAAAACACAGCAAATATAATGATGTGGAATTTAGTGACGTGGAAGAGTTACATGTGGAAACATACATTGTTTATAATTTCATACAACTTTGAAGAAAGTGGAAATTATATCTTTGAAAAATCAAGGCAACTCAAAAAAGATCTGTAAATTCCTGTATAGTAATGGTGAAGATGGACAAGAAGAGTTTTAATAAAAATTTGTATAAATATGAATATAAAACTGGCAGTATTTCTCTATTATACTACTAGATATGATAGATATTTTCATATATGATAGTTAATTATAAGTAGCTGATATATTTTGTACTTTTTAAAAAGTGTAAAGATGACAACCAGCAAAATACTAAATATTTTTACCATATATGTAACTTTATCTTTATTTTCTATAATTTCTAAGCACATAGGATAATTTATTTTTATTAGTATCCACATCTCTGTACATTTTGCGGATTGATCCAACCACTAGATTTTGTGGTATATGTGGTGGGGGGTGTTGAGGACAAGTATGGAGGTGGAATAATCTGAAATGTCTATGGCACCAAAAATGATCTCATGTTACATGATATGTTATGCATTTCTTATCATGATTTTTCAATTCATTTTTCTGTTAATTTAATTTCTCCCTATGAAGCGCCATCATTGTCTCACTCAGCAGAAGTTATACACTCAGAGGAATATAAACATTTAATAGCCAACATCTTTCTTACTCTCAACATTCCAAGAAGCCAAAAATGTGTTGTAAAATGAAACAAATACAGAGTCTCACAAATATCAAAAAGACAGACAACTTTTCTAAACATTGAGCTAAGTGTTCTAGACTAAAGAACAACTGTTAGAACTATAAAATAGAGCTAAATGAAGGTGAATATTCAGTATAATATTAAACCTGTCTTTTATGATAAAACAATTTTCTAGTTTTGAAAAAATATGTTTAGTGATTTAGAAATTCTTGTATCATGCTCATTCATAAAAAGACTAGTTTGGAACCTTATTTTTAAAAAATAACTAGATAATTTTGAGCATTAAAAACAAAATACTCAAATTTATAAAACACTTTAGCGAAGAGGATTCCATTAGAGAATCCACACTGCTTTAAATCAAATTTTTTAAATTAACTTACCAAACATGACTGCATATGTATTTTTTATGATGTATATTTTAATGGTGATTACATCCTAGTCTTTAATGTCTCATGTGATAAAATCTGTATTGTTAATGACACATTGTTTTATCAATAAGAGGCAAAGGACTAGATTTATATTAACTGCAGCTGTTGCTATAAAAATAAAATTAATATAATACTTTTACTGGATATTATGCCTGAATGTCTTCTATAGTCATTAAACTAAACCCCTGAAGTAGGAGAGTTTAGTTGGATTTTGAGCTACTTGCAACACTCAGTGAATGGTCAATTACTGAATATAACACATTTTAGAACATATCCCTTGGTTTTCATTAAAATATGAACTTTCCATTTTGTCATGTAGGTATGTGATGTGTTATTTCTTAAATAATTTAAACAACTGGAATATTTTGTATTGCATAGTTTCTAAATAAGAATGCCTACTCTTAGAAGGTTATCTTTGAAATATTTGGTAATTGCAGAAAGATATTTAGATCTTTTCTAAAAAAAAAGATAAAAAAATCACCTTTCCATATATTTACCTTCCTTTGAAATATACCTATACCATGATGGCAACCTTGGACTCATTCTAGAAAGATGTGTGAATAAATACTTAAAATGAATATTAAAGTAAACAACATTTCCATGAACATGTACTAATGACCACTTTAGAGAAAAAAGCAAACGACAAACCCCTTTTTAATTATGCTTCTTATGTAATGAGCTTTTAGCTTATGATTCAATTTGTATATGTGTGAAGCAAAAACTGATTCATTTATTTGTTCATAGGAATGTTTTTAATTTGTATGGTTCCATGAATAGAGATTTTTCCTGGTAAAAATCAGTTTTGAACTTAAAGCAAAGTTGGCATTTTCTATATCTACCTCAAAAAAGAAACATAAGATCTGGTTTTAGAAATAAAGCCTATAACTTTCACAAAAGATTTGGGAAGGAATGTTTCAGATTGTTTCATCGTGAGAGGCAGGGAAAAGGCACTCACTTCCTGCATTTGGTAACAAGAAAAAGATCAACTTGATATGTAGCTAATACCTTTAATTATTCGTGTGTGAATATATGCAGACATTTTGTTGTGACCTTCATATACAGAAAAAAAAATTGGAGTGGAACATAAAATTTTGTTAAAAACTCAAAGATGTAGATATAATGGTTTGAAATGTGTCACTGTTTGGAAAGTATGAATACTTTTTCAATTCAATCTTTGTTTCTTTTTATTTATAATATATCCTTCAATTTATCTAAGTATTCTACTCATCTTGTTCCCTTATCTCTTTCAAATATATAATTACTATTTCTGGAAACAGCAAAACCATGTTTAGTGTACAAATTCTACACTGTATATGATTACCTGTGAAAAGACAATAGTCATTTTCACAGTAGTGAAATTTTCTGGCAATGGGAGAAAGGAAATAAATATGTAGTAGGTAAAATAGAAAGTTCTAGGAAAAATTTAGGGCACTAAAAGAGGATGGGATGAATGTACGTGCATGCTACAGGTAGTTGATATTGACATTTTTGGCAGACACTCCAGAGAAGATGTCAAGAGATTTGCAGACAAAGGGCAGGAGAGAGAGGGATACCCATGTCTGCCAAACTGTCCATGTAGTCAGGAGAACTGCAACTCTCTAAAGGAGAAGGATTATGCCCAAAGTGTTCTAAAAACATCAAATAATGGAAAGAGTAGAAGAAACAATAGAGTTGAATAGATCAAAAAGATCAAAGGATATCAAAGATCTGATCTCAGTCCTTGTGGATTAAATTAAGATTTTTGCATTACCCTTATATGAAATTAGAGACTGTGGAAAATCTTTAAGCAGAGAAGTGACATCTTTTAATATGTGAATTCTATGCTATGAGTAGTCTGAATACAGTTGAGGCAGGAGACCCAGAGAAAGGAAAAATTCTATGACAAATGACTTGAAAAAATAGGATAACAATGGAAATTATAAGAAGAGATGCGACTAAGATATTTATTGACCATGAGATAGACAGAATTTTGTGATGAATATGACATAGGTTATAAAAGAAAAGGTAAGTTAATTCAAATTTTTCATTGTCTTTGCCTAAGAAATGGAATAATTGAAACTCGGTACATCGAAATAGAGACCATGCAAAGTTAATTGAAAAATGGGTTGGGATATTAGAACTTCAGTTTTGGACTTATTGAGGTTGAGATCTCTATTAGCTGTACAACTGGAGAGGCTATGTATACAATTCAATTTATGAATGTGCAGCAGAGGTTTCAGTAAATAAATGATATTTATGTATGTTATTTTTTCTTTTATCTGTTTGGCCTTTATTTTAAAGCTCTGAGTATCATGACTGAGAAATGAGTATTACCTTCAATATAGCATGATGTAAATTTAGATGAGAAAGTTAGGTCCAGTTTGATCTGTAGATATTAATCACATATGCAATTTCAACCAGTGTTTGATTTTTTGTTTTTATTTTGATATGATTATAATATTGGTAGTTTTTAAATAAATCTAATAGCCAATATATATTTTATGGTTATTCCCACAGTTCTAAAAGTGAGCATGTAGCACTAGAGTTCTTGGAGAATCTTGAATTTAGTCTAGAATTTTCACCAGAGATGTAATGGCATACATTTACTTGCACCTTTGCCATGAAAGTACTCTGAATTTTAGATCCAAACTCTGATTAGTAGTTTTTTCCTCAGCAAATGTATCTCCCTCAAGAATTACTCTAATAGGAGCAGCATTTAGATTTTCAAATCTTGGCTACATTTGGAGACTGTTAGCTGAGGATATTCTGGTTACTATGATCATTCTGAGATCTTTCCCCTCTTCCTCCACAATGTCCCTTTACCAGGGTAGTTCAGTCTCCGAGTCACAGTGCAAGATGCATGAAGCAATAACCCAAGTTCTTCATGCCCTAAAGATGGTTCTTATCTATAGTTGACCTACATTTGTGACTGGAGGCATTATCATTTTTCCTATGATGAAAGCATCACATTAATTGGCATACGTCTTCTCCATGGAGATAGAAAAATGTTGGCTTAGCATTATCTGGAATGACTATTTGATTCCAATCTATTTACTGTCAGTTCTGTAAAAATTAAAAGACAAATATTATGCAAATAAATACTGTATGGGGATATTTAGATGTCACACATTTAATTTCTTTGACTGGAAAATGGACAGGGTATTGCATACAGTTTAGAGTGAGGAAGAACAAGGATAAAACACACACACACACACATTTTTCTGTCCCAGGTTATTGTGACAGGCTTTGCAATCAGAATCTGTCATTTGTGTGGTTGAGTTTCAAAGATTTAATCTCAGAAGCTCAAATCTAGTGAGAAATGCTGCGGGAATGACCTTTTCAAGGTGATAGTTTGTTAATTGAGAACACTGGCAGTTTTCAATTCTGTCCTCTACAGATATTTGTTGTTCCTGTAGAAAGATAGTTCTGCTGCTGCTGACAATGGTCCTTTTGAGCACAAGGACAATAGACCCTTGACTTTGAGGAGAAAGTGGGAGCAGTTATTGAGATGCAAATATTAGGAGGTCTCCTGACTCACTGCCAACTACCTTGTGGGGACAGAAGAACAGCACATACAATTCAAAATCATGCTTGGCATGTATTATCTTCTGTCTTCACTACTCTGAAGTGCAGAAAGTATAATTTCATTACAAGCAACTACAGGTCTTCAATAGCAGTGTCCCTTGAAAAAAATGCAAACCTCAAATTTTAAGTAGTTGTGTATACAGGTAGATAGGGTTTGCCATCTGTAGGCATATGTGGTAAAGACAACTGGGATATGAGGTGTACATTAGCACTTAATTTTCATAAAGCAACCTGTTTTGAACCTCTTCTTCAAAGCCCCATAACTGTGATGGGGGGCCCTCTGTTTCTTATGATTGTTGATTTATTTGTTCAAAGTGATGCCAGTTTGTCTGCTGCTTCTATTTCAAGTTTCTCTTCAAGAATGTTTTGTTTCATTGTTCAACTTGTCACAAGTACTTTTATAGGATAAAACAGGATAAAATATTCATTTCTTGTTTTTTCTCGATATCCATAAGTATTTATTCTCTAGTCATTCAAGGGATTTGAGTTAATCCTTGATGACTGACTCCCCTTAGATACTTCCCACTATGCTTTTAATTTTGTAACTTCAAATTCTGAATTTTTATAGATGGACTATGGTACACAGAGATGCTTTTTTTGCATCCAGAGTTATTCTTGAGTTTAGTCCATTATGTTTTATCCTATTCCTCTAGTTTCTCTGAATGTCAGAAAACTTCTTGATTTGCAGGTCTCAATTAAAACTACTTACTTACTAAATAGCAACTGCAAGTCAGGTTCAAACACAAAATTTTAGTCAATATGTGCAATACAATGTAAACTAACCTAAAATCTGTATTATAGTAACACTGATTTCTTTGACTGACATTCAATAATTTCATTCAATCTACTATCAGTGATCTCATACTACTCTTACAAGATTTCTACAAATTACTTTATGAAAATAATTCCTAAAAATTTTGCAACTACGTGTGAGTAGCTGTTGAAATTTACATTAATTCTAGCTTAGCTAATGTTTATGATTTTTAAAATTGTCCAATATGATAAAATGATGAGAATGATCAATTTTTAAGTGCTTTCCCCCTGAGATAAATTTAACACATAAATGTTTTTGAAACATATAATTTGCATTTAATAATTTGTCTAAATTAATAGATTATCATGCTTAACCTAACAAAATTCAACTACTTTTTAAAAGTCAAAGGTCATAATAAATTTTATGTGGAAATCACAAAATAGAAGGTTGTCATGAAAGTAAATTTGAGTTGGTCTTAGAATAAATGATAGTGTGAATATTGTCTTTGCCAATTCAACTCTTCCTTCTTCTAAAAAAGATTAATAAACATTTAATAAAATTTATATAGTGAAGCCTTTAGAAGACAAGTTCATGTGATAAAAGGTTTGTGTCTTAATAGTTAAAAGCCCTAAACAACATCTCCGAAATGTTTTATGAAGTTACCATTTACATTGATGTACAGACAACTGTCTACTTCATGCAATTTTTGGTGTCTAAAGAATTTTCAAATATTTTCTAAAAATAAGCCATATTTCCTTAGCACATAGCCTCCAAAGCTGCTGTATCCCCCACTATATGTTTAATCCTCCCTCTAGTTGATCAGGACAGGAATGTGTGAGTATTATCCTTGACTTTTTGACTTTTCTTTTCACACTAGAATTCTAATTCTTCAAGAAATCCTCTTGGTTAACTTTCAAAATTTTATTCATAACTAAACAGTTCCTGCCATGTACAGTGTTATTACTTTATGCTATTGTCACTCGCTACCAGGATTATTGCCATCATTTCTTAAATGGTCAATCTGCTCCATGTATTGTCTGTTTTTCATTCAAATATGAAAGTAGACCTGTTTGAATACAAGTTAGGTCATGTTATTTCACAGCTCAAAACCCACCACAGGTTTGTAATTTCAGAGAGCAGATGTCTTCAGGGTAACGTTTGACCCCACCTTAGTACCTGCTGGTCTACCAACTACTTCATAGCCCTACTGAGCTTTGAACATGATAAGAATATGAAGCAACTCTATTTTTGCTCCAGATTAATTAGCTAGATACACACTGGTTCTGAAATATATATTTAAAAAAATTGAAGATTCTCTTGCCCACCAGTATGCTTTGTCTACAAGTATGTTCTGATGGTGTAGCTACAAAGTTAGGACAACATCCTATGTAATCAGATGAAGGATTGTTTTTTAGAATATAAATCAATTCACTTCTTTCTTCACAGAGAAAACTTTACAATGGAATGGATTTTTAAAAAGTCAATAATGATGAATGCTGTACTTGGTAATGTAGCAAAATCTGTAAATTTTTATAAAAGTTATTGTGCTAAATTAGTCTATTTTCTTGATTATTAACAATTATTTCTTAAGTATTGTGGTTATTGATAGGAAAGTGTCTGCCAGTCATATTTAAACTGCAGTAGATTCTTCTTCAAGACAAGAAAACATTTGGTGCTGACTTTTTATGTGAATTGACAGGAGATATTCTTACTTTTCTATTTTGTCTTTAATTACTTTTATAGCTCCTTATCTCCCCTTTTTAAATCCAATGATAGATGACACCAAAGGGAAAAACAGAAGCTGAAGCTTGTCTGTAAAGATTTTCTACAAATCATTATGATATATTCCATACTTAAAAAATATACATACTCAAAAAATAATCTCTTATAGCACACATCTAGTAATCAACCAGCATTTCAACATTTGATAGAATGATTTTAATTTTATTTTTCATTAAAAGTTAATCCCAGGGATGGGGATGGAAAAAAAAAGTAAATTCCAATAAAGAATATTCATGGATCTGATATTCATTTCTTAAATGAAAATGCAATTTAATTTAAATTCAGCTATATAGTTATAGGGTAAATTATTAGAATTTGGAACTTACAAGCAAGTGAAATTAAAATTTGAAATTATAACATCACTTACTTTATTTTGGATAAAATAAAATGAATACCATGAAATTGCTTTAGAATACCTTCTGTATCAGTATATCTCTTGTAATCTGATTTTTCTATTATAAGTGTTAAAGTAAATGCTGAAGATTCAATACATATTATTTCTTGTGAGTTGCACTTAGAAGTTTGTGGACTCTCAGACAGTGGACAGTGAAGTTCTTTCTCAACTTCCATTTACTATTGCTGACTAGTTGTTAAATTCTATTTTAGAATTCTCTTGATTTCTTGCTCTTTGTACATGATATCCAATAACATATCACACACACGTACCCACACACACAGAAATAAAACCTTACTATAGAAAAATTCTAGACAAGATTGTTACACAAACTTGAAGAATGCGATCCATCCAGTCTTAGATTTTCCCAAGAACTAATGTACTCTTGCCTTAATTTGAGCATGATTAAATATTTCTATGTTATTTTTACAGGGAAATGGATGCTACTCAATACATTTACTTATAGTAATATTAGATAATTACTTCCTCTTGAGTGAGTGGAACATATTTTCCTAAACCACTATTATTGTCTTAGCCCTTTGAATTGACCAAAGGTGTCAGTGGAAGCAATGTGAATAGAAGCTTAAGGTGTAGTTTGACTGACTTACATAATCTCTTGTGATCTGTCACAAGAACAGAGCTCTGGTAGTTGTTGGTCAGAAGAGCTCAGGGCAATTTGTAAGCTAGAGTTGATGACAAAAGATATGTTGATGACCACAGATATATGGAGATGCCTACACATGCCATTACTGCAATTAACATTGATTCCTAAAGTGAAAATGTTATATAACTCTGGCATTTTTTTGGTTTGTTATGACTGCTATTTAAATCTTCTATATAAGCCTTCCATTGAAACAGATAAAATAAAGAAATTATCTCATCTTTTACACATGAGTTTGAATGTTATTATAATGATAAATTTATTTTTTCAGTGATTATAGTAGTGGTCTTCTGTCCTCCATTCCTTAACACCATAGATGAGGAGCAAAATTAGCAATGGTGTTTTTATAGCAAAGTGTCTTTAGACATTTAAATAGTAGCAACTTAAGTATCTTGTTGGACTTTACAGTAGGCTTGAGATTGCTGGAGAGGATTCTATTATTTCTAGCAAGAATGCTGAAATTAGAACAAGGAAGCAATTCTGCTATGTTCCTCTCTCTCCATTACCCTCTGTGTCTCTATCTCATCCACTTCCTCTTACAGATTCTGTATAGGATGATAAAATAGTTGTCTCATCATACTTCTCTCTGTGCAAATTGCCATCTGCAACAACATTGGCTCTGACATCAGTATTTTCATGGGAATATATGCCCCTTTTTGCTACGCTATTTGTGATGTTGGGGATCTTTCCCCATATTTACATAGTTATACAAGGCAGTGCTTCTCAAACATTTCCATTGAGAACTCATTAGGAAAAAAAATTCTATTCTGTTATGACATTTTGCAAAATATAATAACAGTGAATTACCTGAAAAATAAAACAGCATATTTTAATAGTTCATGTTTTACTATGACATTCAGCAGGAATATATCTAATTTTCAATGTATGTAATTAAAATAAATAGGGTCAAATCCAATTATAAGTTTACTGAAACTGTGCATCTAAGCAAGTAATCTGTAGAGTTTTATTTTACTTGTAAATTTGCATATTATATAATATTGACTTTAAAAGGAGAAAAGTAGATACTTTATATATCAAATGCTCTTATAAATACCTTATGTATTGGTATATAAACTTGGTGACAAGTCTGCTTCTTACTTGATAACCATTACAGGCACAGGTAGACCTGGATTTGAGTGAAATTTTTCTTTTAATCATTTTGGCATATGCGTTTATTAATCTTGTAACAGAAGTGAGTTGATCATTGGAAATTATTTGATTGGTGTTACGGTATTTTTTTTTTCTTTCCACGGGTTTGTTGTAGGTCTATAGCATGTAACCTTGATAACAAGCTATGATTTGGCTTCAGATTCTCCCCACATGCCTTCATGGTCTTGTACTGACAGCTAGCTGGGTTCGCTCTTCTTATTTAAGGTCATATCCACACAGCAGAGCAAGGTAAATGAATCAGGTTAAATCTCTAGTCAGATGAGAAATATATTCTATTCAAAGCAAGTTCCACAGACAATGCCAATATCAATCAAATAAGAATATATTCTGCATGGGAAACTGCAGTGTCCTACTTCAAGGGTGTTGATGCCAGAAGTGTCTTTGAAAGCATTTATCCAATTTATGCCTTTAGGTTTGTTCAGACAATACAGATTGGGGTAAAAGTATAAATATTTGAAGATAAAGTCATAGTGGTAGGACTTGGCATGACAGCCTCTCTTCCCTGATGTTCACGAAAAGCTAATTACTAAAAAGTTCTCAATACATTTCTGTGTTTTATACCCTATACATAATGTGAGCAGAATATCCACAATTCACTAAAAGAGACATAAGAACAAAGTATAGATAGAAATGAGAAATTCAACTTCAGGTGAGAAATACCCTCAAAGAAATGAGACTACTTTCTGCTAGGAGAGGTTCTGTGGCCATTGTTGGCTTCAGAATGAATTAGAAATAATATTATAACTGGTTATGCAATTAATTTTCTCACTGAAATTTCTGGTGTGTTTTAAATTTTTCTGAAAATCATGAATATGTACCTGAGTGTGGATTAATTTCATTTATTCATTGTGCAGACATATGTTAGTCATTTTGCAGATAAAAACTAATGCAATTCCATCAGGAAATTTTCTTAAATTAATTCAGTTAATTTCCTATGACTCAAGGCTTTTTTTTTCTGATTTTTCTATTGCATACTCATATTATCCAGATATTGATCCTTTATAGTACTCATCATCTAATTTTGTTACCTTTTATAGTAAGTTGATATTTTATACTTTTGGGAGACTTCCACAATTTATTACTCTACCATAGTATTGAGTTTTCATTTTTCTGTGTTTTTAAATTTTGAGGGCTTGTTTTGTTCTCTGAATATTCCATTCATCACATGCTGTTCTTTCAAATGTGCAATGTGTTCTTCTCTTTGCAGAAATTAATTATAGTTCTTTTTTGTACTTTTAATCTCCCTGCATTGTTTTCATATTCCAAAGTCTTTTAAAAATTTGTTCAGTTTCCTATGAGTCCTGACAGAAAATGTCCTCAAATATCGGTGGATATTTGACTGCTGTATATAATCTAAAAAGGAAACTTTTGAAATTTGATTGGAAGCTCAATGAATTGGTAAGATCAACACTCTGGTTCATTTCATTCTAGGTGATTTAATTGGGGAACTGTATTTGGGAACCCAAGTTTTCAGAATCTGTATGTGTGTGCTTGTGACTATATATGTTTAAGTGTAAATGTACATGTTGTGCAACAAATATGTAGACACTTTTCCCCCCTCTGGGAATCTGCCATCTTCTGGCTATAGATTATAAGTTTCTCTATGATTATTCTGAATCCTGGATAGGCAGAAAATAAAAGCAATTCACACATAGAGAGTGCTGCTCTTATTATTCATTTTTGTCAAACCCTGGGATATGTGGTTGACATATACTAACCCATTTGTCTTGGTATCAGTCTAGTAGCTGGGATTATACATATTTTCACAGGTAAGTCAAAGAATTTATTAAATGTAAAGCTGGAATTCCAGCTCAAAGGACTGTGCTCCTAATGGAATATGCCTAGTCTCCTATTAAGGAATGCATTTAGTTCCCCCAAACTCGATTTCTTATTGATGCAATTGTCCCTACTATGCCTAATGTTCCTTCAGTTCAATATATTTATTGCTGACTCTCTCAAGATAATATGCTTTCACTCTTTGCCTAATGCAGGAAATGGATCATTGTCAGTCTGAGTAAGGTGGGTGAAGACGAAAGTATTCAACAACTATCAAATGTCTCCCTGTTTTTAACTTCCTTTAATAATAATTTGGGGTTACAGAATTGCAGAGGTCTGTAGTTCAGTAAAATTGCACATTTCTAGGATAATGCAATGCAAAGCAGTTGGTTCTCTTTCTTTCTGGCTATCTTAAGTTTCAGTTTGTCTGGTCTTCTAAATTTGCTACCACTATCCATCTGTTTTATATTTCCATATTTTTCCTTTACATTTTAATTATCTTATATATTTGTGAAAAAATCACTTTGAATACTTTATTATGGGGATTTTGGGGGAAACTATGTGGGTGAGTGTTCATTCATGTTTAATAAAAACTTACCTTATCTACTTTTCCTCATCCAAGTTATTTGTGACTCACTTCATATTTGTAGATGGTGTCATTCATACTTGTGAATCATGTACTGGGCAAATAAAGTTCCTCTTTTTCTTCTAAAATTTTCATATTTGATGTTGTTGAAGAGCATGGTAAATGCTTAAGATGAGCTAGAAATACTAATTTGGCCACATCAGCCAGGATTGGAAAACTGTACTGAATCTAAGTTAAGATAGAAAGATGACTCCACCAAGACCTACTTAGAAGAGAAAATGGAAGATTTAGAAAATGAAAATTGATGCAGCATCTCTGTTTCCCTTTTAAAGTCTCTCAATTTTTAAGCTCCTATAGCCTTAAGATCAAAACAGACTATATATAAAATCTGTTTGAAAACCAGAAAAAATAACCATACAAAGAAGAAACTAAAGAAACTTAACAGCATAGTACAATAGTTCTTTGCCTCTGTTGCACATGAAAATTACCTGTGTAGTTTTAATTTTTTTTTAAACCAGATTCAAATGTTACCCTCATTTCTAAATAAATCTAAATATCCAGGACTGAGATGCAAGTAGTATTTTTAAGCCTCTTCAATTGATTTCAAAATGTGTCTTGGGCATTGGTCTTATACATACTTTGAAAAAAACTGTTTCTAATGGTGACTGCTCTAAAGACACTTAGTCTTCAGTTTTTCTGCAACCATCCCTTAATCTTTTGGTGTGAATCTAATTAAATTATAAAACAAAAGGAAGATAACTGGTGTGTTATTTTGGGCTTACCTCTTTCCTCTTGTTGGCATTTCTGTCAAAGCTTACTCCAAACATGTCTTCTTTTTTGAGAAGTTATTTTTCTAAGAGTATTTATCCTCCTACTTTGGGTGTGTAGAAAAAATGCGTACCAGCAAAAGTTCTTTCTCTAGAAAACTTTTTTAGCAACTAGAGGCAACAATCCCAAGCAAAGTGACTTGGGAAGGTAAATATAAATAACTAGAGCCTGAGCTTTTGCATTAATTTGTAGAGATGAAAAGTGGGAAAGTGAATTTAGTGCTGTTAGCTTTTGCTATGAATCAACCTCTCTCCCCAATGGCCATCTTAATTTAATTACCACTTTATCCATTATGGGTGAATTTCTGACAATGGCAGCTTTACGTGTCTTTCTTAATAAAGAAGTCGAGTTCTCACTTGAAGTGTTGGGGTCAGAGGAGCAGTGCTTTAAGTGCCTCAGACATCACTGGAGTGGGAGAGCTTTCCAGTTAATAATACACTTAGGAAAAGTGTGAACTACTCTTTCTCTCTTTCCCCTTTACCCCATTGAAACAGCATCTTGCTGGTTCCCAAATGTGTTGGGAAACACTAAAGCTCATTTAAGGAAACAGTTGGTAGGACTTATAAGGAGAGAGGAAGAACGTGGAGTTTCAAGATTTTGAAAAGAAGAAATGTTAAGGTACTTACAGACCTCGAGACATCAGTTCAATCAAAAATTGGAAATAGTCATTATGGGAATAAGCACAACAGAAAGAATGACTCCTTAAAAATAAAGGAACCATCACAGTGCAATAATACGCCTGTGTTCCTTTTAGGTCTGGGAAAGTAGACTGAGGTTATGAATGCCAAGCACTCTTCCTCCGCTTTATCTTCTCCTATTACCATAGATTTGTATGAGGTTTATCTCCAGCATTCTGGGAGCCGAAAGCAGATTTATCTGAGCAGATTCGACAGATCTAAGAATATATTTATTTCTCATTTTAACCCCAACTAATGACCCTAAAATTCTTTTCTAGGGCAACTAGAAATAATATTAATTTTGTAGTGTTAGTGTTCAGTCAAAATTGAGATTATTTCATTTACGCTTGAAAGAAAATTTCAGAAATGGAACTTAACAAACATAAGCCTGTAAGAACAGAACTAGACCTCCTAAATATTCTCATCAGTCAACCAAGCCACAAAGTGGAGTGAACAGTAGAGGAATGAATGGCAAAGAGATTGAAGTTCTAGAAGCAACAAGTAAAGATAGTGCACTTATTTTTTAAATTGTTTATTGAGACACGATTGCTTTACAACACTGTACATTTT
The DNA here is from genome assembly GCA_004024945.1 of Uropsilus gracilis. Taxonomy (NCBI): domain Eukaryota; kingdom Metazoa; phylum Chordata; class Mammalia; order Eulipotyphla; family Talpidae; genus Uropsilus; species Uropsilus gracilis. The sequence continues at coordinate 37,739 of PVHY01005808.1, read as the reverse complement.
TAGGGATGTAGATTCGACCTGTACAAGTATGTTTCCACGTCAAATCTACCATCAAATCCCACAATGCTCCAGTTTAATCCTTTTTGTTTTAACTCCTTTCCTTCTTGTAGCCTTCAATCTCCTAACCCCTCACCTTATTTCCTCAACTGCAGTTAGATGTCCAAGGTTTGGTTCTGTTTCCTGGCTTTGTTCCTTTATGTTCCACCTGAGTAAAATCATCAAGTATTTGTCTTTCTTCTTCTGAGTTATTTTGCTTAGCATAATTCTCTCCAGTTCCACCCATGTTGTCCCAATGGCCACATTTCATTATTTTTATAATAGCTGAGTGGTAATCCATTGTGCCTATATACCACATCTAAAGATAAAATACTTATGCTTGCAAAAACTTTGCCAGTCTTATTCCCAAACCACTTTATTAGTTTATATCACTAGAAATCATTTTAGTTTTGAAAGGGTGAATACATTAAAAATCAGTTAAATACATACTAAACTATAGAATCTTACAGTATATTATATTTTAGAATGCTGAAAGATTCATATGAAAGATTTAGGAAAGGATTTATATATACCTTTTTATCAGTGTCCTTGGGTTGTGGGGAACACATTCAGTTCATTATATCAACATTCAATGTTCAAATTCCATAAATGTACAAACAAACATACACATTTGGACACACATATGCATCCTTCATGTTGGGTTAAGATTGAAATGTAGTAATGTTCTAATTTCTACTGTCTTAATAGGTAGAAGACAGTGTTCCATTAGGAAAATTGAAAATAATTTCAATAAATTTTCACTAAAATCCTTTCCAAATGTGAAATAGCAGTACAAATTTACGACAGACAATAATATTAATAAATAGGTCTTTTAAATATTTTCCATTCCCCTACTTATTGAAATAATGTGCCTCTCTCTGATCTAGTCTTGAATTTAAACTTCATAATAAAAAGGATGTATGTCCTACATGCTGTGGCCAAAAGATGGTGGCTAAGCATTGGTGGACTTTCATTTTAAATGACAGACTCTTCTTAATGTAACTTTAATTAGTCTCCTCTAAGTCTACTGCTAGATGAAGCCGGACCTTGAACTTTCTTCCCTGAGCAAGAAACTTGCTAAGTCAATTAAGTGGAAATCCCCATTCTTAATGTCTGATCACTTTAAATACTTTATCATTCAGGACTGCCTTCAGAAAGAAATCTATTGAATTAGCTATGAAGACTCATTTTTACTGCTAAAATTCCCTCAGGAATTTTCTATCAACTCACCCACACTTTACTACCTAGCTATAAATCTCCATGAGTCATGTTAGAGTAGAGTTAATGCTAATTTCCATACCATACATTGAAATATCTTTGAAATATCTGCTCTATCCATTGATATGTCTCCCTTCTCCTGAAGTTATTTTTCCATTCTTCTTCAAGTGCAAGTGCATCATTTTATTTTATTTTATCAGTAAATAATAAGTGCTATTATTCACTGATACTCTGTGGTTTGTTTTATTATTTCACTAGAAATTAGTATAGTTTCCCTTGTTTTACAGATCACATGTTCATCAATCCCTAGATTTCCAGAATATTATCTAACCAGTCTTTTCCTGGAACTTAAATACTTTGTTTTAGAAAATAAAGTAAACAGTATTTTCTACTTAATTTTTGAGGAAATGTGTGACTCAGTTTAATTTCCTTTTAATTGTAAACATTTTTTTTGAGACAAAACATATATTCAATTTAAGAACCAGGTTTTCAATGAGCCACATAGAACTTCAATTAAAATTAAGATATTTCTAAGTTTTCATGATATTTTGATATAGAAATTAAACTAGAATTTTGATAAGGTCTGATCTAAAGCTGATTCTGGCACAAAGTATTTGCATACTTCAAAAGAGTTCATTTTAAGACAACAATGCAAAGAACAAAGGGAAAAAAATTCAATGATTCCAGTGTTCTTCAAGCGGAAACAGAACAATTAAAAAATAACTACATCACAGATCTAAATTATACTCTTTTATTCTGGCAATAATTGTGACAGACTCAAAAGTGATTAGTAATAAAAGACATTGCTACCTTTCTGTACAAATTCATTTAATGACATGCATCCTAGCCTCAATGTGAGTTATAGTAACTATTTTTTTTGATACTTGTGTATAAATTATATGAGTATATGGAGGTGGGATAGTGAGGAAATATATGTATTGCTACATATTTTTATCTCTGTATAATGTAAAAATGACAGTATTTTAATCATTATTTAGTATATTTGTATCTAGTTTTTGTTCTAATGTTCTGATCATTCAATTTGTATTAGCAGTACAAGACACTTTTGGTGACGAAATAAAATATTCTGCAATAGACATTGACTTGTCTACAAGAACACGATTCTGTACAAGTACCACATGCTAACTGATTGTGCCACTGGAGCTCCAGAGAACACAATTCTGTTGGATGAGTATTTATTTTCCTATAACCAGCATTTATAACCCTACTCTAAACATCAACATTACTGTGAAAGAAAAATGACCATTACACAATGACTCATTCATTGCCCTCTACTAAAAGACAATAGAAAATATGCTAATTCATATAAAAATATGATACCCTCAGATATACCAAGTTTCCTTGGCTCCTTGAATAAACAGTCTCTGTGTGACCTCAGTCAACAACTCTTCATTGAATATCTTACATGTGTAAACAATTGTAAAATAAGCATAGCAAAGTCATACATATCACACTGAAATAATGATTTCTAGTAAGAGTACTATTGCCCTTAAGAAATAATTGACATGCACATGAAAAACGCCACTGGATATCTTCATGATCAATGTAGTAAATATGAGAAGAACTAGAATTAAATGCAAATCTTGGACCTTCATGTACCAGTTCTATCATTTCTGAATCTTCCTCTGTGCATATGTAAATTAATAAAATCCAGGGTTCCTGTGCATATGAATTATACTCTATGCTTCTAATATTCTACATGTCAATCTTAATAACCCTGTATGAGAAGTTCAGATATTTCAGATAAATTTATTTGTGAGAAAATCCAATTTCATTGAATAACTTGTGAAAATATATAATCTTTCTTATAATCTACTTTTTCAAGTATTTTATTCCATGTTACTACAGATATTAATGAAGTAGCAGTCATGCAGTTATCTTTTTAATAAAAAAAATACTAAGTAGCATGATTATGGTTCTGTGATCTTGAATCTTTAAAGTTTCTAACATAGAATTATTCAGAATAAAGATTTATCCTTGTACTTTTAAAGTATTCATTTTTTTTCTGTGAAAGTTGAGAATAATTTAATATAGTATATTCTTATTTATTCTTATTTATTTCTATAAAATACTCAGAGAAAGTTTAAGAAGTGTCATAGTCTAACTATGGGGTAATCAAAGGAAATAAATGCATCTCATTTGTAAATCATTTTTACATGTACTACATTATTTAATTCATATACAGTATTGTCACTTGAGGTTCCTATTTAAAACCTTAAGAATCAAGGTTTCCTTAATTAGAGTCAGTATTGAGGCTGTTTTTCTTGGTTCATGGCTTAAACTTATAGTTGCATTCATTTTGATTAATTTGGGGATCTTTTGGTCAATCATCCAGGTCAATAACTTTTTTTTTTCTTAAAATACATTGAACAGGACAAAATTAACTTTGCATTCCAAATAGGTGATCCCATGTATATTGTAAACAGGCAAATGAGTATCACAGAATTTAACATTTTCTTTTATAATTTCAAGGTGTTTTAAATTATAGTTATTTTAAAGTGTGCTTTAAAATACACTTGTTGTCTTATAAAAACTCAAAATTAGTAGGATAAGGTCCTGGGAAATAGATTAGTTGAATGACTAAAAATGTGCTCAATGGAAATCTATAAGAATCATCAATTGCACCAATATCCTGGAAGTTAGAATGCAGAGACAAAAGATGGCACACAGCTGAAAATAATGGAGAAACCGCCATACTATCTGGAAAATGAAATTGAATATTGGAGAACTGTAGACAGGTTGTGAGTCAGCTACAAATATCTGATGAGGAAGAGTATCTGCCTTTAAGTGCCTTGTTGGTGGATTCAGTATCATCAGTGGAGCTGCTTGGGAACTTGCAACAAATCAGCAGAATCACTGGTAATGACTTTCATGTAAAGCAGGAATTTAGGTCATGGTTAGAAGTGGGATACACTTGTTGCATTCCTAATACTGATAACCAGAACAACTGTGGACAAATATAAAGAGCAGGTTATGCGGTGTCAGCATAGAAATAAATATTTTGACAGTGTCTATCTTATGAATATTCAAGAGAAAACTAGGGAAGAACTTAGATTTGGCTTTTCAAAGATATAAAACTGCTTCACTGAACTCAGATCAACAAGCAAAGCAAATGTCCAGGAAAGTACTATTTAGTCATGATTATAGGACATTAGTATTACAAATAATACTGTGTAAGGGGGTGATTGTAAGAAGTTCTACAATCTAAGGCTGTTAGATGCATAGATAATTTACATCTCACCATCCAATGAAAGAATCTTTTCTGTACTTTACAAATTGTAGTTGATGTATTTCAGAGATCTGACTATCTTTTTCAAGCAAACCTGACACACACCATTTTGTTATTTTAATTACATTGGATTAAATGAAGAGAAGATTATGGAGTTTGACATAATACAAATTTTTAGTGGGCAGAGGGACTTAGTAAAATAGCAGACGTTATATTAATCTTAGCAAAGAACAATCTGAATGAAATTAAGATAAATAGATAAATACAGGCTTTCTTTCTACAGTGACCTTCCTCCAACTCTCCTCCTGAAAATTTAATCTATTGAGGACATACTCTTGTTCTCTAAGAAAATTAGTATGTGGTACATAGTTCTCAGTTTCCTTTTTTTTTTTTTTTTTTTTTTTTTTTTTTTTTTTCTTTTTTGAATCTAGGTTTTGCCCATGGAACCGCAGGCTACAGGCTCATATTACCCAGGGTACCACAGGCTCAAGCAGTCCCCAGCTTCAGATTCCCAGGTAGTTGGGATTACCATGCCCACCTATTTTTTGGGACTAGGTCTCGCTGTGTTGCCCTGAGCGGGACTCCAACCGCGATCCCTAGCCCCAGCCACTTCATAGGCTGAAGCTTACAGGCACGAGCCACCGTGCCCAGCTTTCTCAGTTTCCTTCTCCTGCACTATAGTTAGTGTTCATATTCTCAAGTCTTTCATTATGTCTTATACACCTATGCTTTATATAATAATGACATAACAAAGTTATAAGACAATAGGCAACCTGTGTCCTGATCTATGGTAGTAACTCCAAGGGTACTGTTGAAAGAGTTCTGAATTTGGTTGAAACAATGTTCAGAATGTGTAGGATAGTTGAATTTCAAAAAGCTGGCTTCCACCTGAATGGAGACTTTTCACTTAGAACTTTACTAGCACAAAACCACAATGTGATTTTTATTGGAGGAATCCATATTATAAATACAATTTATTTTAGAGGTGTGACAGTGGTCTCAGTGCATTGGCAAGAGAACTGCTGCTAATTCAGAAAGAACTTTTCTTGGCAGACGCCAACATTTGGAAAAGCCTGCAAAGATTCCATGGGCAGGAAATCTAGAGTCACAGGTTGGCTCTATTTAGCTCATATATTCCTACAGTTTCTAGAGACGTGCTACATGGGCCACATGTGAATTTTGATTTGGACTTGACACCCCCCCCCCCACTATCCTTATCTGTCTGTTTATCAATGACAAGTGGTCACTTTGTGTGTGTGTTTATTTTTTTATTCATTTTATTGATTTGTCACAATTGTGCATTAATTGATCCTTCCTCCTCCCTCCATATCCCCCTCTGTATCCCACTTCCTCCTCCCTCCATACCCCATTCTGTATCCCCCCTTCAGTCACTCCTCCCATTTTTCTGCAAATTGTTGTTTAGTTAGGTTGATATTTAGTTGTTGGTTGTTTGGCCTGTTGTTCTCTTCCGGTATATGGTAGGTGTGTGTGTGGTTTTTTTTTTGTTGTTGTTGTTTTATTTTTTGTTTTTTTTTTTTTAACCCGGGGCTTTCCCACTTCACTAACATTTGTTAACTATCCTGATCTTTTGTGCTCTTCATCTCCCCTGCCTTCTTCCCCCTCCTCCTCTCTCACTCCATGGTTCAGTCCCATTGGTTTTCATTTTTTATTTGTTTGTTTGATTTTCTCTATATCCCTCATATGAGTGAGATCATCCTGTACTTCTCTTTTTCTTTTTGGCTTATTTCTGCTAATATGAGTCTTTCTAGTTCCATCCAGGTTGCTGCAAATGACATGTGTTTTTCCTCCTTGATGGATGCATAGTATTCCATCGTGTATATGTACCACATTTTTTTAGACAATCATCCGTTTGGGGGCATTTGGTTTGTTTCCAACTGTGGTCACTTTTTATTGCTGTCTTAAATTGATCTGTCTCAACTTCCCCCGCCTCTCCATTGGTGAGGATATTACAGTGTCAATATGTTGACAAATGTGGACCTACTGCCATATGACTAAGAAGTCAAAGCCCAAGGCCCTAGCAATTAACAAGCAGTTAATGTGAGTTCACTTGCTCAGAGACTAGAGGAAAATTACAAATCAGTTTCCAGGAGAATGAGGTTTTGAGTATTATTTGTGAAATTGAAGAACATATGAAACAAATGCAAGTGAGTAGAGTCTGATTGGTTGCTTTCTGCGATATCATGAAGTAACTCAATCTAAAACCAGAACGTCAACATATTAAGCAATCCTTGTTTCTGAAAGTTGTCTGTCTTCATTCCTTTTTCCAAGAATATGAGATTTCACCTTGAATATAGCACTTTGTGGGCCTGTGCTTCAAAATGAGTCAATGTATATATTAAAAAAGAAGTCAATTATTTTTATCCCTATTATAAAATGAGTAGTGATTTTTTTTTTTAACTCCATATTATTGTTGCAAGTCTACCATGTTGTTCTTTCAGGATAAACATAAATAAAAAATCACCATAAAGACCATCACAGTTTCAAATACATATAATAAGGAGTTCCAGAAAGGCCCTGGATTTAATTAAACACTTTCTTGAGACTCTGGAAACTGGGTAATGAGCAGAACATGCCAAAGAACACTAACAAGCTTACAAATCAAGAAGAAACTGAAGTAAAACCCACTTTTCTTTCTCTCCTTGCTAGAGAGTTGACCACTGAGGATAGTGGGATAAAGGCAGGTAGAAGTTAGTTAGCATATGATTAAGGGTACAAAGAGACCCACAGACTTTCATGCTTTAAAATGAGTCCTGTCATTTGTGTACACAAGAGAAAAATCAGTGTGAAAACAACTTTGATAGAATTAATGAGTGTATACAGAAGAAAATATATTTCTAATGAGAATTTTTCCAATATAACACCCCAAAATTACCCATCCCCCAGTGAGCAAATGCTCAGGCAAACTGAATCTACTCCTAGGTACTGAGGACCACTAAAATTAAAAGCTGACCACTGTCAAAGGCACCCTCTGGCAGGGAACTACAGGGAAAGTGTTCTGAAGCAGATCTCAGAGAGCTGGGACAAAGGAGATGCTCTATTATGATAGTGGCTGCCATTACCAGCACCCACAACATACCTTCTTCGAGTGTCTCTCCACATCGTTCCTCTGTGAAGTCTCCAACCAGGATGGAAGTCAGGCTGTAAGAACATGAGGGCCTTTCCTTTAGCCCACTTGTTTTCATCCCACATATTTTCACCTGACTGCTCAGATCCTCCCAGTAGGATATGAGGACCTGTAATGTAAGGTGCTGTGTTTAAGTGGGGTGAATAACATGACACCTCCTTTGACATTTCCACAGCAGTGAGGGAGCTACATGTCAAGATGTTAATGGTGGGTCTGCTCCTGGAGAGCAGTAATACCAAGCAGAGCTCTGAGGTCCTTCAGGTCTATATCCACTATTCTTTTCCCTGATATTTTTTTCTAAATGAGATATTTAGATATCAGATATTTTCACCTGATATTTTTGATGAAAATATAGCCCTAACAGATTACATTTAAGTGGTAGAAAAGCTTTCCTACATTTTACAAAGACAAAAGAAGCCACCAGAATCTGAATAAAATATACCACTCAAAATCTGGGTGTAATAGCCTATAATTCTAAAATTTATGGGCATCTGAAAGACACTTAACTATTCTGAAACTTAACTGACTGTGTTAATACCTTTGTGAAGTATTGTCATGAGGGTAGATAATCATTTGTAAGCAAACCTTATGTACTGATTATATATAATGAAAAAGAGTTTTTACAAATCTTGACACAATTCCAAGTTTCTTCAATTGAATTTACCCAAGTTGGTTTATTTATTCATTTGACAAACACTGTCCTCATCACTAGAATATGCTGCACTTCTCTAGAAGATCTGCCATAGTTGAAATGTAGTATTTGTTAAATGAATAAATGATTATTCAGAAATGACTGAATAATTTAATGCCACATTCCCCCCTACTTCTTTGTGTGGAGCTTGGAGTGAGTGAATAAGAAATATCCCAGTACCTGTAGAACACATCATTTTCTCCCTTGATTGTATGATCTTTTAGTCATTGCATTCCAACCTTCTAGTTTACCACCAAATGAGATTCTTTTAAATGAGTACATGTACCTATATAAAGTAGTTCACATTTTATGCACATTTAACAAGCCCAGTGAATTGTAGTCTGGGTTTATGTTCTTGTCACATTGTGGCACCATTTCAAATGGTGAATATAAACCTTGCCTGGTTAGCAGGCTTGGTTTTAAATAATGCGTGTTTTTAATCATAGGTCATCTCCATGATCATATCTTTGAATTAAATGTGGCCACAGTAAATGGAATCTTAGTAAGATTAAATCAACATTTTCCTGTTCTAATTCTCATCGTATAAAAAATGATGAGAATTTAGCCATTGTCCTTCAGCAATTTTTATCTGTCCAAAAAAGCTTCAGAAGCTTTGCCGAGCACAGTTCTCCTTCTGCTAGCACAGGTATGAAGGTGCTGAGAAGGGAAGGTAAAATAAGTATTCCTGAAGAAAAGCTGCTTCTCACTTTCAGATGATGTCTTAAACTTCAGTGAGTTTCTAAAGGCCACTCAGAGAGAAAAGGGGCCACTGTCAAATGAAAATCTGTATTTTAAAATGATCTTTCTAAGGCTGGTTGAGCCATGATTAATTTTATCTTCTTATATCATTTCTCATATACTCTCATTCCCCCCACTCTATCTTATTACATTTTCCACTCACTTGGTGCTGGTTTTCCTATTGTTTCTATCTACCTTTGAAATGAAGACATATTCATAAGATAACAGGTAATTACTTTGATATTTTAATTTTGTGGTAACTGTATTTTTGCATATAAAAATAAGTGCTAACCCTTTTATATAATGCCCAAACTAAATATTTATCTCACCCCATGTTTATTCCCTTTTAACGTCAACTTAAGCAATGTACCTAATTTTGTTCCATGTGGATTTATTTGACAGTTTTGATTCTTCTTTCTAACTTGCAATGTAGAAATTGCATATGTCCATTAGATAATAATCTTTTCTCTTCCTAAGGATGCCATAGTCTCTATGGAAGTTTTTGTCTATGCTTTGGGAATATCTCCAAGACATGTACATTTTGAATGCATATGAATGGGTGCATTTTTTTTCTTTTTGATAAGACAGTACAATTTCCAAAGAGGTTGACTTAAGATTACTATTCTTTAAAATTCAATTATTATGTGTACTCTCTTTTATCCACTCTTTCCCTCTTCAACTATCTTCTCATTTCCTTTCTACTTTTAATTAAAGGCTACAAGAAGCTAGTTCCCTTGGGCTGGGAGCCAAAGGAAAGCATACAACATGGAGAATTATTGGTGTTTAGGGGTAGATGCAGTGAAATAACATGTGATTGTGGAGATGTACATCTAAATTCCTAAGACATAATATAATGTTATGATGTAAATCAATATTACCTGAAGAAATATTTTTCAAAAATATTTTTCAAAAATTGAATCACTTTATATTAAAAAAGGAGACCTTACTTATTTGCATTATTCCAAGAATATTATTTTTGGGATATTTAAAGTCAACAGACAAGAATCATTTCTAGAATGGTAGCATGAGAAATTCTGCAGCACCTCTTCCATGTGAGACAATCATCACTGAAAGAATGATTTTGGTGGTCTGGAAATTGCCCTAAGCCACTGCAGCAAATAAAGACTGGTTAACTCACAATTAGCAATAATACTGAGAGTAGGTGGCCCTTGGTTGAAGTTTGCAACCTCTCCTCTCCATCCTACCTGAGTGAGACAAGTGTGACCCAGAGGACCTGGCTCTTGCTTCCTCCCAGCTTGTAGTCAAGGCCTGTGGTTTATCTTAGAGACAGAATAGCCAGTAGCACTTCTGGTCCCCACTCCTCCTTGCTCTTAAACCTTTCTTATCTGGCCTCATTCTGCATTCCAAAACTCAAATTCAAAGCAATTGAGGCAGAAAGATCAGTGACTCTCTCCATTCACACAGGCACTAAGTGAGGAACAGAAGGAGAACACCTTGGTCCGGACTGGAAAGACAGGCAACACTTAGCTTGGAGGAGATGGTGTTTTATGAGTACAGAGGAGAGATTTATGAGGTATATTTTGGAAAATGAGATTGTCCTAGGCAGGAAGGAGGAGGAAGGTCATTTGTTAACATAGAGAACATTGTACATAGGATTTGGGTTATATGGAGATAATATGACAATTCAGAGATAAGCCCAGCTCAGAATCATTGCAAAGCTCACACAGGTCTTTTCAGTTCACTTGCAGCAAGAAATCTAGTTGTGGCAAAAATACCCAAATCCTGGCTATTTTCTATATGAAAGAATTGTTTCCAGGTGACCCTTGAGTAGAAGCTCTAAACAACTTCTGGAGATATTTTTGTCTGTTTCTTCTTTTCTTTCTCTCTCTGTTATTCACTCCTCTTTTTAGTGCTCTCCTCTCTCTCTTTTAAGTGCTATTTGCAGAAAGAAAACATTGGCAGAAATATTTGATCCTGGTGTACATCCAATTTCTTTGTTTTGATTGGCTAAGCTTCAGTAAATGATTTTCACATAAACAAAGAGACATTGAAATACTGATCTGAAATCCTGAATTCCTTACTGATGCTGATGTTGATGAATCTGGAGAATGAATCATGCAGGCAGTGCACATAGGTTATTGACTTATGAAAAACTGGCATTTCAAATTACTGGTTGTTTTACTGTAAAGCAGAATTTATTTTTGACGTGAGGAAGGAATGGGAAGGTAATCAGGTAACATTTTAAGCAAGTTTCTAGATTAGAAATATTCTAAAAATTTTTGATATCTGCCATATTTTTGACAAGCTATATTCAGATACTCATAACTATTTAATTTGTTCACTTTTGAGAAATTATTTCCGCTACTTATAAGAATCAGATCCATGTGCTTGACTATAATTTAGGTCCATTATAAGAATTCAGCAACAAAAATCTGCAGAAAAACAATCTCCTTTGAGAATCTGATGTATCAGTTGTACAAAAACTTGGAAATAGTATATGCAGTGGATGAAATTTTGGGAGTTTAAATACATGATTATTTGTGGAATATAATTGTGGAATAGCTCGCCCCGCCTCTCTTCCACACACCCTCTGCCATGAACTGGCAAGTTCACTAACTGATAGCATGAATTCCCTTAATAAATGATAAGTGAAGCTGTGTTTTAAATTCTAGGTTATTTTCAAGATTTTATTTTACAAATTACTGGTCAAATGTGGTCTTTGTTAATAATAGTGCTGGAGCATTATAACAGTCATTAATTTCACATACCATAATGGATTGGACTGATGGAGGTGGCTTTTATCTTACCTTCAAAACACTTTAAGCCAAAACTAATTTTATTTAAGGTACTGGATTGGAATCACTTCAACATACTGAATTTATTTAATTCTTATGTTCATAGCTAGCATTTTCATTTCCTGGGCTCATCATAAAAGGAATATGGTGCACATATCATTTGTAATAAATAATTTATCACTCAATCAAACATGTATGGTTGATGTTTCTTTCCAAAACTGTACTGAGCTTAAATCATTAATAAATTGCACCTGGGGTTCCGATTCCTTAAAGTTATGGTATTAATGATTCCTGAACTTCCATAAGTGAGAATATAGAATATAGAGACTCCACCCACATTGTGGCAGACTATGCAACCAGAAATCATGTTCTCCCCTAAAAACAACCATATAAAAAGATAATATTTGCTGAAAGGAAGATTGAGATATTCTCCCACAAAGTCCCAGGACTTCCCCATGGTGGCTTGCTTCAAGGAAGGAGGAGGAAGAGGCAAAGGGGAACATGAATAAGAAGCAGATGCCACAGCCAGGAGAATGGGCTAAGGAATGGCCATCTACAGGCCTGCAAGGCAAAGTGGTTTTCCCTGGAGAGATTTTTCAGAAAGGGAGTGTAGATTCAACTGACATGGGACACTGAGAATTCTGCGCTGGTGCAGTTAAGGAAAACATTTACCTTTTCTCCTCTCAGAAATAAGAGAAGAAAGAGTTGCCAGGTAGAGACAGGTTAACTCCATTGTTAACCAAATAGGGAGATGAACTGATGAGATCATGTATCTCAATCTCCTGTAAAATTATCAAGTAGGTATGCTGAGCATGCAACCTTGATTTCTGAGAGGTGGGCAGCAGAGATGGAGGAGGCTGCTTTGGCAGTCATTGCTTATGTTTGTTGCTCGACTTGGGGATCCACACCCTACTTAAATGTCTCATGCTTGCCAGATCCAATGGAGTCCTGGAGTGTGAGCCTTATGATAGGGCCAGAGGTAGATGCCAGAGCAGGAGATAGAAGTTCCACAGATAGCAGTCTGCAAAAGAACAAAGAAGCAGAGAGGGCTGATGGGAAGTTAGGGCAGCTGATGAACAGAACAATTACTGAGGAGAGGAGGCAGAGGTGACACTTGGACAAAATTGAGTCTGAGTCAGCCCCAGATGCCCCTTCTGTACCTGCTTCATGCCAAGGTGGACTAAGCTGCCTGAGTGTGACATATTTAATCATATTTTCAAGGTTTTGTAAACTTTAGTCAGCTTTGGAGAGTCCTCCCAAAGTGCAATGGACTTGCTTGCCGGAGACATTAAATTACCTTTTCCGAGAAGTACATCTTATGGGGCTAATCAGCTCAAACAAATCTTACCTATGGTCACTAGATTGTCTTACCTGAAGAGCAAAGAGAGCACCCAGTGTGCAGGTCGAGTGGACTTGTATGCAGTTGATAATTTATTTGTTTGCAGCAATAATTGTAATCTGGTTAATGTGATCACTTGGTGACCTCAGTCAAGTGGATGAAGGAATACAGTCTTAATTAGATAAGAGATGACAAAATTCATGTTTTTTAGCTTATTTGATTTTAGACTGTTTTTGATCTTTACTGTCCACTGGCAAGGAAAATAATTCTTTGAGATTTGAACCTGTGATTTTTTTTAATGTTTCTTTGTTTACTTGACCTCGATTAAATCTCTAACTCTTTTGAGGTTTGTTGTCTGAAAATAGAAAGATCTTTATATCTCACTGTATAAATGTGAAATATTTCCTACATTCATATATTAATAAAGTAGATTAAAATATTTCTTAAATTAAGAGAACTCTGTTCTGGATGGGTCATGAATTAGAATACCACTAAACTGAATATTTAGAATATTTTTCAGATGGCAAAATAAGTTTCTAGTATTTTAAGAGTACTAGCTTAGGATTTCTGAAAACTGTGATTCAATATCATCTAGGAGCTTCTTTTCCTGAATAGCTATGAGGTCCAAACAATTTTCATAATAATATTAAATCAAAGATTGTATTTTCCTTGATTAATATCAAAGCAATACTTTTAAAGATATTTCTTCTTTTTATGGATGTGTAGTCAATCTATCTGGAGAGTATATGATAAGTGATGATAATATTGTTCAGATAGCTAATAGAACGTGCCCTTGTGATATCTAGGAATTATTTAAGGTAACAATTTTGTATATAAATATGTGCATGTTCAGAGATTGAATCAATGTGTTCTCAGTGGTCCTATTCTTTCCTGTATCTATAACCTTATTATTTTCCATTTTTACTGGCAGAATGACATATAAGTATAATTATTCAGAGTTGAATACTTGCTGTATTCTTAAATGTGAATAAATATACTTATTAGACCAAATAACACTGTCAGTGTTTGTTGACATTGATGAAATATGTGCTTTTAGACAAAAATTATAATGGAAAAGTTGTGTCACCATGATCTTAAGAAGTTCCTAATAGTAAAATATTTTTTCTGACTAGATCACTGATAACGTGAACAATGTGAGGTTTTATATTATAGGTAATTGTGCTTCCATTTGGAAAAACAACATAAACCAGTAAACCAATATTTTCCCAATGACCAATGAATGGTATTATAGAAACAAGCATGATAAAAGAGCCATCCGATGGAATACATCAGTGGGTTTTAAAGATAAAGAATACAGGAAATCTACTGATATGTTCAAATTCCAGATTCACGTTTATTTAGGAAAATTCAGCTTTAAAAAAGAAATAAACCATGAAATAGATATGAATATGTTGTAGCTTTAATATTTTTAAAACAATAAGTAAATATAAACATAATTGTTTAAAAATCGGCTAATGTACTGTTGAGAAATAGGCTCTCCAAAAAATCTTTGAGATCTTCAGGAATTTTTAGAAATTGTAGAAGTTTCTTGAAACAAAAGTTTGAGAACTACTTCTGTGAGTGTCTTAGAGAAAGAGGAAAGAGAGGAGAGAGTGAGAAAGAGAGAGAGAAAGGGAGGACAAGGGAGGGGAGTGGAAAAGGGAGAGAGACAAACCCAGAAACTGCTGATTCAAACCCTTTTTAAGGTCACAAGTTGATATCTATAAAGAGAAGCCTTAGATCAGACTAGTTTAATAATTTTAGTTAAACACAGGAAAGAAAAAATACCAAAGTTAAAGAGCATTGCAGAAAAAAATCTAATGAAGAAACTTTGGTTTGATCAAAGAACTAAGAGGATTTTCACATCATCCAATCTGAGATCCAGTCATGGCATTCTACTATAGAAGGTAAGTAACTCTTTTGCTTTAGAATTTAACAATATTCTGTTTGAGAAAATTTATATGGCTAAAAAAAATTTCTTGTAGAACTTATATGAACAATTAAACCAAAATCTTTTGAGATTTTCTTTTTTTGTAAACAAGCACAGTCTTTAGAGATCATATATTAAATTGATGTGATTATTAAGAAATTGTATTTATGGTTTTGAAATAAAGCAAAATTGTGGATGATATAGTCTTTTGAATTTACCAAAACTTAACCCCCAAATTAAACAGATTATTTAATAATCTTCAGAAATGTAGCTTCGGTCGATGCTGTTATTAAATAAAGGTCCACACATCCATAAATTACTTACTAATTTGTACATTTTAATCAATACAATTGGGAATAATTTCTGTGTAGTAGCAAAAATAGCTCCAAGGTTAGATGTTGTCTTCTTAGAACATTAATCATTTTTGTTTCTGAGTAAGCTATGTTAGAATGTCTTTTGTGGAGGACATAGATTTTTTTTTTTCCCTCTACTTATTTGAACCAGGTTGACCATTTGGCTACTTCTTTGCCATATCACATTTATAACTTCTTGGAAAAGTTTAACATTTTTCTAAAATTTGCTTTTTTTTGAAAAAGACTTTAATTAGACTTATCACCTAGGACTACAACCAATATTGGTTCTAAAGAGCACATTGTTTTTGTACTTTCCATATTTTTATATTCAACAGCATCTAGCTAGAGAATCAGTTATCATGTAAACACATACCTTGCAAAAAAAGTTAAAAAGTAAAAAGTAAAGATCATGAATTTTTATGTTTTAACTAACCAGTTTACTAGTACACAAATATATGCTTGTAACAAAAAATAAATTGCTCAATAATGTGTTGATGGAACTTTAAAGAGATCTTCTTGGACATTTTTCATTAAACCTGCTTCTTAGAATTGCCTATAACACTGCAACTAGTTTAGCTCACACATGACACTGATGTAGCATATCCATATGGGAATATTACATTTATTCATTTTGTATTCCTTCCAGTTTATATTATTTCAAATATTATGTTCTTTATAGCTACCAGTGGTAATTTTATTAAGTGTCTGTTTAAACAGCATCTTTTTAACCACTGGCTTTACATTATTTCTAATTTGATTTGTGGGATACATGACAGAGATATGGAAAATATATAATATTGTGTATGTACATGAATGTACATGTACATATATCTTATAGATGTATAAATTTATGATATATATGTATCTATCTTGTCAAATGCTGCAAATAATTTCTCTTACTCTGTGACTTTCATTTAACTTTTCTTAGCAGAGTCACCTAATGAATTCAAGTTCTTAATTTAACAGTTCCCAGCTTATCTTTTTCAATTAAGTCTAAATTTTTCCGTCTTATTTAAAAAAAAAATTCTTTGTCTATCCTGAAGCCAAAATAGAGTTTACTAAAGAATTTCATAAAATACACACTTTCAATTTTGGTGTATTCTATTCCTATCTAGAAACTTACCACAATTTAACTTTTTAAAAAATATGAAGTAGTATTTAGTATTTTTTCCCAAATGGGTAACTCTCCAGGATTTTTTTTTTTTTGAGAGTATTGTTACTTACCTATCATTCTGCAGTAATACATTCCTCCATGAATTTATATAAGAGCTCTTCATAGTCTATAACGTTTGTCTAACTCTCTATACTTACGTTAATGTCATACTGTCACTCTTACTGTAACTTTAAAATTCTTTTAGATATTCAATAAAGCAAATTTTATCATTTTTTTGTTAAATGATATTTTGTCTCTTCTGGACCACTTATATTTCAAAATAAATTCCCCTAAATACCTACTAGATTTTTGAACTAATTTTAAATTGGAGAAAGGTGTCAAATTTCTTAATACCTTCTTCCAGCTAATCTGATAAATATTACATTTTATAAAACCAACAGCTTTATGGATTTATGCATAGAAATCTTTCACATAATTTGCTAAGCATATCTCCAGGTTTTATGATAATTGTAGCATATATTTTTATATTTTATTTTCTATTTGTTATAGCATACAGGAAAAAAATTGTATCTTCAGAAATTTGCCTCATAATAGCCCTAGACATAAAAACATGGATAGAATATTGTGGTTCTTGTGCTTTCCTAAAGAGAACTATACTTCAGAGGCTAACAAAACAGCTCTTTCAAGTGATTTTTGAAATCATTGTAAGTTATTTTTCACAAAACAATCAAATTCTAGGATCATTACTTAGGTAAATAGAATGATACGTAAAGAAAAATTAACAGTAACATGTTATTCAGGATATTTGACTCAGGCGCTATCCAAATATCTATAAGGAAAATTTTAAGAAAATCATTTTTGCTGTTGTGTGGTTATTTAAGTATCTAGCAATTTTCTCTTTTTAAAAATCAGTTTGCAAATGTAACATATTCAAACCACAAATAATGTCTACTGATGAAAAACCCCTTAGTAGTGCTGATCTAACATTGATTTATCTTTCTAACCTTTATTTTCTAATTTAAAGACTTTTTTAAAAAAAAGTTTAATTATGCTCAAGAACTGATGTTAAAACTTATATTTCATTTATCTGTGATAAATCTGTGATAACTATCTGTGATAGCAGTAATTGCTTTAAAAAGTCATTGTAAAATGAATCATAAGGAGTGGCTTTTTTGCAGATTCTTTGCAATAATTTTTATTAGAATTCTTCAACACAAGCAGCATGTAAATAACCTTATTATAGGAAGAATCTCAATTTAAAATTGACTTAAAATCTTTCAATTTAAAATGGAAACAACTGAAGTTCAGAAATTGACAAAACCAAAATATCTATAATTAATATTTTGTGAATAAATTCAACCTGTTTATGAGGTGGATTTGAACATTTATAAAATCAAGATGAAGGCAAAAGTGAGAAGAGTATGCCAGGAAAAGACTGGTAATAACCACTGTCTGAAAATAATAGCAAAGGAGAATATGGAATAATTTAGCTTGAATGGAATAAATGTCACATAAGAAAAGTAGAGATAATTAGTGTAGGTTGGACAGAGATCCTAAAAGCCTTGAATGCAGAGCTAGAGAATTCTGATTTTGCCTTTTAGGCCACTACTGAAAACTTCTAGGAAGAGGAATTTAGCTTTCACTGTTTTCTGTTTTAGCTTATAAATGTAGGTGACCACTTAATGTTCTTAATGTTCAAATTAAAAGTAAATGGATACAGTACAACTTTGAGAGCATAATTATAACTTATGAATCTGAAGAATATTGTCTGTGTGACAGGTAATGGGGATACTTGGGAAGACACATTTTTTTTTTTAATTTCCTTGATGATATGAAATAAAGTAGTTGTTTTCTATTGGTGACTGAACAGCTATCAATGAACAAATGCAGATAATTTAAATAATGGGTGAAGAGGAAAACAATCACAAGGCAATAAGAAAGATAATGGCTTTTAGAGGCACTTTATATTGTATTTTTAGAAAACTCACAGTACTAGAAGATATATTAAAACTAAGTTCTGGATAACATGAAGAAACTGATCTTGAGGTGATCTAGAGGAAGAATGTTCCAGAAGAGGAAAGAGCTTGTCCAAAGACCTGAGCCCAGAATTGGCCATTGTGTATTTCAGGCCCAGAATGAAGGATTGTGAGTTCAGAATCTGGCAAGATAGGTAGTGGTGGTATAACATGAACTTAGATAATCTAATGCCTTGTTGTTGGATATTAAGAGGGATAGTATAATAGGTATATGGGAATATAAGCAGAACTTTTCATCAAATCATTAGTTAATGAATGTTCTTTTCTTTCTTTTTAATTGAGAAAGCCTGCAGGTAAATTTCTTAAAGGAAATATTTACTACTATTTGTACATACAACTTGATATTCATAATAGACAATAAAGGAAAATATATATATATATATATTTCCAGTAGTCTGACACTCAGAGAGGTCATGACAAGAAAGATGAATGTGAATGCTACTGGCATGGAGATGGTATTTAAACTCATGGACATGGGTAAGAGCACTAAAAGTAAACATTTCAACAGTCCATTCACGTACTTCCTTATCTCATTGTCAGTATTTATATACAGCTAATGCAACTATTATTCACAAGTTTTCTTCCCAGATCATCTAGGTGCCTAATTGTTAATTACCTCTGAATCTAACAAAATTGTTAGGGGACAGACACAAAACAGGTTCAGTTAAAAGGCATTTGCTGAAATCTCTGAGATGTAATAAGCATTACATGCTTACTGGTGTACTAATAAAGGTCTAGTTTTACTAAAATAATTTAATTTTCTTTCCCCAGAAAGAGTTTAATAAACATTTGGATTAAATTGGTAGCTTAAAATAATCAGTATAATCAGGACTGCAATAGGAAATGTAATTGTGACTCTCAGGAGTAAAAGTAATTGGTGATCAGTGATCAAGAAGAAAAGAGAATCTATATGGAAAAGATGAGAGATCACTTGTACTGAAGAGATGATCCCCACGACGTCAGGAGTCAGTGTTCTATCTAAAATCAAGATTTACAACACATTGGTGGTATTTTTCTTTTCTTACCTGTTCCAAATGCTGAGGTGAAGTGAATGGGCAGTGAATGAGTAGTACTGGCAGTTTTCCTTCCACCCTCTGGAAAATGACAAGAGTCCGTAAATATAACCTTCAAGTTTAACTCCCTATTGAAGTAGATTTTAATAACCACTACTACATGGAAATACATAGACAATTGTCCTATTGGTAGATGAAATATACCTGGCACTAAAGATTTAGCATCCCCAAGGCATCCAAATTTGAATTCAAGCAAATTTAAAATGTGAATTTTTTGAATGTTTGATGAGACATGAATGCTACTTATGACAAGCAAAAGATTATGCACAGTGTATGACTCAGGAGATTTTTAACATACCTGTACAGCTCTAGAGGTATGCACTCCATAGAGGTATTTTAGGTGTTCTATAGTTTAGGAGAGAAATTATTAGCATTTGGTAGTAAAATGAACTGTGAAGATGGGATGGGTATGCTAGAGGGAGGTGATTGGATGTCATTATTACTGGCAAGACTACAAAGTATAGGAGTCATTTACTGAATGCTTTCTTATATGTTACAACTATGTTAACTACCATGCAACTCAACAATTGTATAAAATAGGTAATTTTATTTGAATTTATTATAGGGAAAAATAACCAGAGCTCAAACATCAGTCAATTATTAAGTGCCCAATTAATTTATTTAAAATTGAACCCAGATCTCCTTGGCTCCAAAGTGTATATTCTGAACCAACATATATATATATATATATATATATATATATATATATATATATATATATATATATTTTTTTTTTTTTTTTTTTTTTTTTTTTTTTTTTTTTTTTTTTTTTTTTTTTTTTTTTTTTTTTTTTTTGAGACTAGGCCTTGCTATTATTTTGCCTGTGGGATTGCAGGCTCATGTTGCCCAGGGTACCACAGACTCAAGCAATCCCCAGCTTCAATTTCCTAGGTAGCTGGGATTACAAGTATGGATCATCATGCCCAGATGTATTTTTTTGGAACTAGGTCTCCCTACATGCCCCCAGCGGGACTCAAACGTCAATACCTGACCCTGATCCCTGATCACCATCCCCAGCCTGACAGGCATGCACCAACATGCCCGGCCCCAACATATATTCTGATACAATATATTTTGGGAATTAGGTAAAAATCAAGGTAAAACGTGTGCATAAAATTGGACCGCATACTTTCTTACTACATTATATGCTTGTCAATTACACCTTTAATAGCTTTTACTTACATGCTAAAGGAAGTTATTCAAGTAGATTTAATCACAGAAACCTTTAAAAGCATAGACACCAGGGGAAGTTAGTGAGATCAGAAATTTGAAAAGACTTGAAGAAACATTGCTACCTTTAAAGAGATAAAGAACAAAGCTAGAAGAAATACAATTAGTTTTAAATCACAGGAGAGTTCCCACCCCCAAGTTACTGCCCCTAAGTGACAACAAGCAAGCACATGGAGATGTTTGTCCAATGATGTAGGGAACTGCATTCTGTCAAAAACATAAATGATCTAGGAGGCAGTTTCTTCCCCAGAACTTCTGGAAAGCTCTAGCCTTTCTGAAACTTTGATTTGAGCAAGGCAATACTCTAAAGAGGATCCAGTTGAACCTGCTTGAATTTTTGACCTACAGAACTTGTGAGATTATAGGTAGATGCTGTTCTATGCTACTAAATCTGTGATAATTCCATGCAGCAAAGGGGAAGAACAGAGTAAAGAGAACAGTCAGTATAAAGTCTCCTAATCTCCTCATTTCTGATGATCAGAAGAGGTAGTTGTATGCCCTTCTCTTTTGAAACTTGACATAAGACGGGCGCTACAGAGAGTTTGAAATCTACAAATTAAATGATAAAGTAAAACTAAAGCTTTATTTGGTATGTGTTTTGCTACAATATTAAAAAAAAATGAGATGGCATGGGTTAATAATACTATATGTGAGTCAAAGATACAGGACCATACCTCAGACCATGTCCCCAGACAACATCCATCAAAAGGCACCGTCTGCTCTCCATATGTCCATTGTGCCTCCTTCCCTCCTTGTTTTCCCTTTTCCTCTTCCTTGTGTTGAAACCTCAATACCACAGTCAGATTTCTAAGGTTTATTATTACCTTGGTTGTATCTGTCCCTTTCTTGTGTTTCTCCACAATCCACATATAAGTGAAAACATTGCTATTTGTTTTTCTTCTTGAGGCAGACTTTGCTTAGTATTATTCCATCTAGCTCTACCCATGATGCTGTATATGGAAATATATATATATTTATATTATATATAGTTGCTGAATATTTACTTACCACATCTATATGCCGTAGTTTTCTAATCCAACCCTCTGTTCTAAGGCACTTAGATTATTTCCATAATTCGGTTAATATACTTAGTGCTACAATGAATCTAAGACTACACATATCCCTTGAATTACTGTTTTATGTTTTTTGGATAGATAGTAAGGAGTGTAATTTTTAAATCGTATGGTAGATCCATTTTTAATACTTTGAGAAACCACTTTAGTATTTAGAAAATCTCTTTCAAAGGTGATGGACCAGTGTACATTTGATTTGCTTTTACCTGAACCTTTTTTTTTTAGTGTTTCTGATTAGTATATTTTAATTGGAGAAGTGCAACTAAAAACTTCTGTACAGCGTACAAACTGATTGGTAAAATAAAAGTACCCATTCGAAATGGAGGAAATATTGGCACAGCATGCACCTAGCAAAGGACTGATATCCAAACTATATAAAGAACTCATTAACTACAGAAAAATAGAACAATTAATTCAATTAAAATATTGTTTTAAGTGTTTGTTAGTATCTATAGTATCTACCTGTTTATATCCTGCCAATGATAAGAAACTTCAGTCAAATAATGTGACATTTATTGGAGGAAGGTCCATATTATCAAAGGGGTGGTAGACACCAAAAATGAAACTCTACAAATCTGGACTTTAAAATCAATAGAAAAAATATAGACATACCTTATAAACCAATAAGAAAACTTCCTACAATGTGTAAAACTCTGAATATTAAGAAATAATTCCCTCTGAAAAATTAGTTGACAATTTTCCAAAATTGGGACCAATCACACTGAATATCTAGTGTCAAACATTGAATGATTTTTCATACAAGTTTTTACATTTTTATATAGGTCCAAGCAGACACATACACACAGAGAACTTGAAATATTAGGCGAACTGTCCTATTGACACATATGTATACATTATTTAATCTTGGAAAGTTCATATTGAAATGCTAGTGCAAGAACCATAAAAAACTTTTCCTGATTAATTTATTCTGATAGAAATAAATTTCATGTGTATACTAATATCTAGCCCTGTCATTCTTCCTCAATGGTTTTTACTACATCAGAGATACTGCAGAAATAGATACTGATAAGTAGAAAATAAAGTCAAATAAAAATGATAATTTTAACATGGATGTGTGCTGAGAAATTGTAACTGTAAAACGTTTGTTTAATAATATTAGTCTATCTCTCCAGAGGATGTAGATAAACAATGACTTCTTTCACCATCATTTTTGCCTCCTAAGCTTTTCACCAAGGTAACCTAATGACTTCTGTGTCAAGGGTGACTCAAATAATTGAAAATTGAGGCCCAAATGATCCAAGATATGGCCCAGGAGCTTTCCTTACTCTCATATTCATAACAAACATCTCAACTCAAGAATATATTTATTTATCCCACCTACGTCCAAAGAACATTCTGCTTTGGAACTAGGGAAAAGAAAAAGAGAAATAGATGATTTTTTTTTCAGTTTGGTTAAGAAATGTGTGGATTTGTGAGTAAGCTTGAAAGTTTTCAATAAGTTATTCTAAAATATTTCACATTTATTGAGGTTCTGCTTCTCTGATTTTTCACTAGGAGTTAAGGATTGCTTCAGTCATATTTTTCAACACAAAGAACATAGATTGTAAATAACATTCATTTAATAATGAACAATAATAACCATACAATATTTTTAATATGGTTTGAACCTACACAGAATACTTTATTCCAGAATTCTTTATTACATTTAGTTAACTACAAGTCTAATAACTGCTGGTATTAAACTTATATCTTGAACTTGAGAAAAGATGAATGTTTTGCCTAAAATAAGAAAGCATATTTCTGAACCTACATCGTGATAAATTTGGCAAATGAATGAATGAATAATGATCAAACCTCTGTAGGAATCTTCTACTAAACTCCATTATGATTGGAATATCACTGGGACATGTAGAACCCTATTTTTTCTAAAGCATATAAACAATGTCACTAATTAAATTTTTATGTTTTTTTCTATATTAATCCCATTACTAAAGCTCTTGGGATTACTTTTATATAGGCTTTCCAATTAACTCTCTTTTCTTTCATCTACTTAATTTGTGTTTGTGTGACTCTTAACTCCTTTATGATTAAAATATATTTATTCTCTTTGACTACCTATATTGTCATTCTATTATGTACTTTTATGATGCCTCATTTTCTTATATATTATACTAAAATCTCAGGAGATTTTTTAAAATTGTTTATCTATCCCTGGGAATAGAATGCAATTATTTACACCATTTGTATTATACTATGACAAAGATGATGAAACATGAAGCTTTAAAAAGATAGTACATATTTTATTTTCATAATTAATATCTTCAGTTTCCTATTTTATATGTTATTAACTAGTACCCAGTACAATAGAACATTAAATCTGAAAAGACAGTTACTTCTATTTTAATTATAATCATGACTAAGTAAACTTATCCAAGTTAATCTAACTGATGAGACTAAATTACATAACGAAAACCTTTTAATTCTAATATATTGTTTTAAATCATGTTTATTGTGTTGTGTAGAAATTTAGCATGATATGCACAATCTATTTGTGATTATTTTCCTATAGCTCTTGTGCAGGCCATGAGAAATATCTTCCATTGTCAAATAAATTTAAATATTTGTGGGAATGCACAGTGTTAAATCAGTGTGTTAGCAAATTTATCATGGTAGTTAGTATACATAATGACTCCAAAAATGAGCTTCTAGAGATATTTGCATATATATTATAAATGTAGCAGTTGTATCAATTTTAGCTATATTTATATTTTTATCAATATCTATAATTTTTCCAACTATGCAATTTGGAATTATTTGTAATTAGAGTACACATTACAAGTCAATCCAAAATTAAATATACATGAATTTTTAGATGCAATCATGAGTATGATTTTATATTACTTATTTTGGCAGTTTCTATAAATATTATAGTTAATTCCAAAGGACTGCTGATACGTAAATTATATGATTTAACTTAATATTAGCTTGAGATATCCAGCTTATATAAAATTTTGGCAGAATGACAATTTTCACCATAGGTTATCCTAAATTTGTATTATTAGCAGTGTGTGCAATTTCCCTAGAGCCATTGAATAAAAACTTCCTTTATAAATTTAATGTTCAATGATATAAAAATAGATAAAATATTCTAATACAGTGCTGTAATCTTTCTTCACAGTAATTTTTTTTTCTGTTTCATGTATTCCCCCCTCAACTTAATTTTAATGCTAGAGTATTTATTTTCAAGCAATTCCAGACTGTATTAGTTTGCATTTTCATACATTTTATTGATACATTCATATAAAGATATATACACCAAAAAATGGAATTCTCTATTTTTCTTAATTACCATGATGTTTTCAATCTTCAAAAAAATTAATTACCTATCACCATCTAATATTAAGTTCATATTTAAATGGTCCCAATTGATTCATAGAGTGTTACACTTTCTTAGTTCACATTAATTTCTGAACAGGGTCAGATCATAATGTTTAGCTGTTATGTGTCTTCAAGTTCCTTTCATTCTGCCTTACAGCAGTCCTTCTCCCACTACCTTTTAAATTTTTATTTGTAATGCCATAATAGACAGTAAGAATGCACAGACTTGTGACATCTTGGGTGCTTTATTTATTTTTCTTTTAAGAATAGATAAAAACAGTCTCTCATCAACTTCTTAGGGTTGCTTTGTCACATTGTATGTAAAACACTCAGTGAGTGGAGCAAAGAAATCTTTTTGTTAAGTATGCACTGTTTTCATTATTGTTATGATACAGGATAGTGATGTAGTTGAAAACTGAATAGGTGCCAAAATGCCTTGGTGGGTGGAGTCTGAACTCCCCTCCCCCCCCCCCAAGATAAGATAGGGAGTGAGAAACACAAAAGGGTGCATAAAAAGGAGGAGCAAGTGGAGGGGAAAATAGGAAAAAAAGAAGGAGAATGGTAGACTAAGGAAACTGGCCCACGTAGCCTCAGGGGAGGCTCCCTGAAGAGTAAGCTGGAGGTGGCAAGGAGTCATCGTGACCAGCAGAAGAGTGGCGGGTATGGAGAGTGTGGCACCACAGCAAGGTGGCATAGTGAGCTGGTACCTGGAGATGGCCAGGGATTTGGAAAGCTGATTTGTGCGTCAGCAATTGTGGAAGAAATCTGAAGAGCCTTGGAGAAGCAGAGCAGCTTGAAACAGTGGAGAGAGCAGAAGCAAAAGAAGCTGCCAGAGAAAGACTGGACGTGTGAAAGTGCCTGCCTCTGTGGTTTGGAGGGGCAAAGGGCCAGCATCTTGGACATGTGTTTGGGACTTTCGGACCAAATGGTGATTAGAGTAAGATTACTGGCCACTTGTAGCATTAAGAACTTTTTGTTTTTCCTGGTTAATTTTCCTTGTTAATAAAACCCTATTGTTTAAACTGTTTTTGTCTGGCAGCTGCTACATGCAGGTGAGAAGGATCTGGTAAAAAGCTGGGCAGCAGAAGCCACATTTTAAAAGTTTTTTTTTTTTTTTCCCCCATGGCTTGCTAGTTTGTGGCTTCCATCCTTTTGCACCCTAATTTCAGTTACAATCCAGTTAAGCCCTTACAGGGAGTGATGGTGGTGGTGGGGGAGTGGGGAACCACTATCTTCCATTCTCCAATTCATCTCTACCAGCCTATCAAGATATTTTGGAGATATTGGCACTTTTGTAAAATTATGATTCAGATAATAACTCAAGTGACTATAGACATGGACCAAAACACAGGAAGCAAGTGAAGAATGAATATTCATAAGAATATTAATAATCAGGAAAGGGAAACTGGAATCTGAGACACGAGATATGAGATATGAGAATATACACAAGGTCCCTCGCATGTCTACATATATTGTGAAAAATGACACTTCCCAAAATTGTGAAATTAGAGTTTGAACAACAATAATGAAATCTTGAAGACAAGATGATGTCAGTACACTTGAGAAGCCTAACAATTGCCTCCTTGGAATAAGACATCAATCACTGTTTCCCAATAAAATCGTTTGACTTCTGTTGTGTACTGTTTTTGTCTCCATCTCCTGCCAAACCTTTGTTGAAATTTAAGACATATATGTGATGGAATGAGGAGGTGGGGCCCATGGGTAATGCTTATGTCAGAGAGTCACATACTCAGCTGATGGTCTGTCTTCATCTTGGATTCTTTAGCCTCTATAATGATGAGAAGCAAATAGTATTTAAGATACCCAGTTTGTGGTATTTTTCCCACAGCAGTTATGATGAACAAAGACAAATCCTTTATCCCAATTTATTTATTTATTTTCTTTAAAACTGGACAGAATTTCTAAGCTTAATTTCTAGGCTTAAATTAGACAGCAGTGGGAGATCCTCAGGATTTGCAATGATGATGATGATGGTACATATTTATATTTATATATATGTGTGTGTGTATGAATGTGTATGTATATGTGATGAAAATTTTAAAAAGCAAGAAAAAAAATAAAAATTACCTGACAATTCTGGTGAAAATAATTTTAGGTTACTAAAGATAAACTACAGTAGAATTGAAGTGCACACAACAAAAACTTCATATTTGCTGGAGGTATCAATTTTGCAAGACAGAGAAAAATGTGTTTGCTTAAGGGTTACTTTGTGCTATATTACAATCCACAGATTTATGAATATTCGACTCTTCTGTTTAAACTTCAAAAGACTGGGGATAAACATTAGCAGGAAGTATATGTTTGTTGTAATATTGAAGCCTTTATAAATGGAAATATGTGGGTTTCTGCAGTTTCTAGAGCACTGGCGTTCATTACATCATTAAATCTTTAGGACAAATTTGCAGAATTCTCAGATGAAGAAAAAATGACCATGGTGGGTAGACTCCACCAAGGTTATTCCAGCAGAATCTATTTCAAAGCAATTATTTTTGATGTCTTCTCCAGTGTTTTCATCATACTTGAATTATGCTATCATTGAATGTGGAAATAACAGCAAATTATCAGAAGAAAGTGCCTGTAACATAAATTAATAAATGAGACTAAAATATAAGATTTGAAGATATGTTACAATAAAATTTTTCTATATTTAAAAAAAACTTTATATAATAACTACTAGCTGTAATATTTTTATCAGTAAGAAACAAATATCTGAAATCCATAAGTTTAATATCTTATAATTCTGCTTTCTCATATTGAAAAGAGCAAAAAGTGATAAAAATATTTCATGCTTTTTCAATATTTTCATAAAAGGGGCCAATTTTAATTAATAATTATATTTATGTAGTGTAAGTTAAATGTGAGAAATTTTTTGAATCATCTCAATCCTCTTGTATATATAATTAGTAAAATGTAATATGGTTTTCATAGATATTATCTATCTAATGTTGCCAATATTTGTCCCTTTATAAGATAGGGCAAAGTTCTTCAGAACATATCTCCTTTCAATATTTCCAGAAATTTTCATTTCTTTGTGTGTAGCTCTTTCATGCTCTGAAGGAGCATCTATCAATTGCAATCTGACTTAAAGAAGTTGGAGTACATGCTTTCTTTTTGATTTGATATATTACAAGGAGGTAGACTGAATTGCCCTTGAGCAATTACTTGAAACTAGGCCTTCAATAACATGTTTTTTTGAGTTAGCTAGGGTTGTTCGCAAATTCAGACAAAGCTGTCCAGTAAAGTGGATGATAATAAACTCTCTACTTCTTGATTATCAGATAGAATTAGTAAGAAGATCTTTTAGTATTTATAGCATTGATCTGTACTTTGATCAATAACTTCTATATATGCAAGATAATATTCTTGGCATGGGGATATAAAGTATTGGAGTTTATAGAAATACATAGTCCCTTTCCTAAAGAATTTAATACTTTATGGGATAACATAGGTGTTTAAGTTGATTCATAGTAGTGTGAGTTAAACTACAGATTTCTTATAATGCAGATCATAACCATTTACCTAATAAAAGATAATAAAACCTACAAGCAGTAATATACCAAAGTATAAATCATTTTTACTAATTTTTACTTCCATGCACACAAAAAGAAATGTTTTTTTTTTTTACTTTTAATTACCCAGATAAAATCTGATAAAATCTGAAATGCACGATAACTTGTAGTTAAATTTTTTTGAGAAGTATCTTCTGATTTAAAGAGATAATTATACAACAAGATGCAGTCTGCTCATGAAAGGATTCCATTGCTTCAATGGAGCTGGAGACTGGGCTGTGTGCTGAGTTTATATCATATCATCAAGTCTTCACAACATCTCTGAAATTAGTGGTATTAACTCTGTTTCATTGATGGAGTAATTAGAGGTGCAGAAGCTTTGTTTCTTCAAGTTTCCATAGACAACAAGCCAAAATAAGGACCCAGATAATTTAGATTTCAGTATTACGCTGAAACTTTCAATGTTGCCAAACATGTTTATTAAATGTATAGGTGTCATTCTGGTGTGTGGTTTTTTGTTTGTTTGTTTGTTTGTTTGTTTGTTTTTGATGTTATGACAACAGCCAAACTTAATGTTTCTTTAAAGCCAATCTACATAACCTTTGATGAGAAATACTCTTAAGCAAAATAATTGAAGGAAGGTTCTTCCTGATTTTCAGAAAGATAAGACAGGAGCTCTAGAATCTAGCGCAGTTTCTCTTTGAGAACAGCCCTTTATTCCTAATCTTAATTTATGTAATGTTTTCTCTTAACTATATTTAAGGTGAATACTATGCTATGCAGACATTATGCATTGAAATTAATGAAGGGAGGAAACTTACGGAAATTTTTTTGCCTAGTTCCTGCTAGGCAAGATGGAGAAACAACTTGAGTACCTGAATGTTGGCTATGTTTGTTTATCTTTCCTCTTTCCTGCCTGTCTGTATAGGAATCCTCTTTCATTTTTTCCCTTCCTTCTTTTACTCTTTTCTTCCATTCTCTCTTACTTCCTCACTTATTTACCTCCTTTTCTTTCTGGCTTATTTACTTCTCTTTACTTTCTCACTTATTATTCCTTTTCTTTATATATTCCATCTCATCTCTCATTCTATCTCCATTTCTGTATTCTCTCCCCCTTCTTTCTGTACCCCCTTATCTTATCACCTATTTCCCTTTAAAGAGAGTCTCTATTTTTTTTTTAATTCTACATGGTAAAATCATCTTCTTTCTCAAACGGTTGTACTTCTACCACTTCTATTTATCTCTTTGGCCATTTGTTATTTACATTTATGAACTGATTATATGACAAAGCAAATGTAAATCAAAAATTCTGGAACAAAGCATAAATATTTCTTATTAAGAAGATTATTTAGGAAAAAAATCAAAGTAGGTCTTTATTTGTATAATGTCCACTTGCCTACGGGTTGTCTTCCTACTCTAAAGTATTCTCCTTACAACATAACTGCCCTTACCCTGGTTAATATAAAATCATACTCTCAGAGAAAGGTCTGCTTGTGACACTTGGAAATGTCCCCATGATAGTTTATGAAAACAGCTGCATTCAAAATAAAAGTTTCAGACAAGACAGAAATTTAAAAAAAAGTACAGCAATCTTTTTCTCAATCTGGTTAAACCAAAGTGTGCATGTGTGTATTTTACTGATTGTTCTATAGTAAAAACTATCATCCATGAACAATACTTTCCATTCTGCGCACATTTAGAAATTATGTAAATTAAGATAGAAGACAAGAATATTCTGATGTGCTTGAGTATATCTCTGGGTAAAAACCATAGTTTTCCTATTTATCTCTTCACACTGTCAGTATCAGAGACTTCCAATGGAGAATCCAAATTAAAAAGGCAAATGACTTTCTGCAGATGACTGTCTATTTTTTTGCTTTGGTTTTGTTTGAAATATACATGCCTGTTGTAAGCTAATGTGGGACTTTGAAGGCACAATGAATAGGGATTGCATCCTTTCATAATGGTAAGAGAAATTTTAAGTATTGAAGCTTTTAAATTTCGTTGGGAATCTGACATAAAGGATTATCTACATTCAGATTTAGAGCTATCAAAATATCCATGAAAATGACATAGGAAAATGATAGTGGTTTGAAATGTGAGTACATTCTTCTTCAAGTCCGGAAATAAAATATTTCTTGTATTGGCATCAAAGTTTACAAATATAAATGAATGAATGTTTTTGATACAAGTTCAGTCTTACCAACTTTGTATCATTAAACAAAACATATTATTCCCACCATCCTCTTCTATCAGTAAATATACTTGGACATGTATTAGTTCTTCAGGACAGAGACTTGGGCATCCTTGACAGCATTTTTATATCACAGCACTTATCTAATCAATTAAAAAAATCTACTCAATTTGCTTTCACAATGTTTTAAATTTGACTTCATACCATCTTTACTCTAAATATCCTCTTCTTCATCAATTTCTTGCTGTTGCTTTGTTGCTCTTGCTTTTCACATTTTCTTCTCTACTGTATATTCCCACAGCAGATGTCCATTTTCTGGCTTACAGGGTCAAAGCTCAGCAGGCCATTAATAGCCCAACCCTCTATTACTTCCCACACTAGATATTCTGGTACTCTCTTCTTGTACACTAAGCTATGACAACATGGACTCTTTACTCCTTTGAATATATCAAGCATACCCCTGCCTCATGGCTGTTCAAATTGCCATTTATTTCTGCCTGAGACGCTCTCACTGTTGCTATCCATTATTTGTTACCTAAATCTGTCTTAGAGGGCACCCACTAAAAAATGCTATTGATTAGGTGAATTCGCTAAGAGACACTTTTTTTCAAGTCAAAAAGAAGTCCAAGATCAAGATAGCAGCATGATGGGCTTATCCTCAGGATTCTCTTGGAGATTTGCTTATAGACAGCTTCCTTTCCAGAAGATCCTTACACTGGTATTTTCTCAGTATGTCTTTCTCCTTCTTATAATGATACCTATCTTACTGGATTATGACCACACCATGGCTTCTCATATTTACTCCCTTCTGGACCTATTTCTAAGTACAAAATAAGAGTTTACCAATGTATTTTGGGAGGACATAATTCTGTCATTAACAAATGTCACTCTTATCAATGCTTACTCCTATCATCAATGAGAGACTTTAAAATTTTTATTTCCTTTAACATAATCTTCTGACACCCTTCACCCCCATTCCTTTATCTTTCTAGAAATTACTACCAATATATATATATATATATGAAAAACATTATCATCTGGACATTTGTTAGGATGATCACCCCTTTGAGATTAAAAAGGTTTTCCTTTTTTAAAATTCCTGGTGGTTTTATTCTTAGTACTAAAATTAATATCTGGTATAGTTTCTCAGTATTTAATTATTAAAAATATAAGTGAGCCATTTCAATTTTTCATTTAAAGAGCTGTAAAGATTCCAGTAAAACAAAAACAAAACCAAAATCAAAACAGATGAAGCCATTTAAAGGATTTAGCTGCTGCGAGACTAAAGGAAGGACCACTTACATGGGAGTAGGTGGAATGAAGGAGTGAATAAATGGTGGCAAGACTCCAAAGATGCAGCCATAGTGGAAAACTAACTCCTGTTCTAGACTTGGAGCATCAAAGAGCTATAACTAGAGTCAAAGAAAGGGCTAGTTCAAATCTCAGAATGGAGACCTTGCCAGCTATAATAAAACAGAAGTATGAGGAGAAAACAAGATGGTGCCTCTCTCCCTTTCCTCTGTAATCTGCCATTGGTATCATCCATTAACCTAAAAGAACTGAACACTGGGAGCAACCGAGTATAAATGGCACCGTGTGTAAAATCAGCCTCCCATGGATCCAGCGGACAATGGAGCTTAGAGAAGGGAGGAAATGGAGACTAGCCAGCATAACCACTTTATATCTTTTGCAGTTGGCCATGTATCTTTCTATGTTTTCATTATTTACATGGCCTTCTCTCCAGTCATCTTGAGACACTCTTCTACCACCAAGAAATGGAAACTAGACCACCATAGAAGGGATGGCCTAGGTTGGGATAGGATGGTCAATGTACAGAATTGTTCCTGGTAAAATGCAGAGTATTAAGTTGCTATTTAGCTACTAGAATTCACAAAAAAAATGATTTTGCAACAGCAAACAAAAACTTTCTTTAATCGAGGACTTCAGTATCAGAGATTTTTCAATTGCTTCAGAATATCAAGAATCAGTCCTGGAATCAGCTAATAAAGACTTGCAAAAACATGCTTTTCCTACTTATAACTAAATTATGAGGCTAGCAACCTAAAACCATAAAATGGAATAAAATAGAAATTCCATAACTGAAAGATTTATATGTATTTGTTAAATGAAAGAAACACTGAAAACAAGTAGCCTTCCACTTATTGAATTTGAAACTCTGGAGATAATTGGCTATAGCAAGTGCATTGGTGGTGTGGGTCAGTCATCAATGTGGATTCTGTGGACTAGAACTGCTAAATGGAAAGACAGCCTGAGTTTCAATTCCTTCCATTTCCAGATAGTGTGCATGCATGCACTGTTTTTAGAGAAGATAGTAGCATGAAGGTTGAGAGAAGAATGAACTCATGGAGGAATACTGAATATTTGTGCTTGCAAACTATCCATCAAGGTAAGATTATTTACTCTTTCCACACATGCAGACTATGTTTCAAAGCTACTTGTTATCTACTTGGCCACCTGTGCTGGAAGGTCTTGGCAAAAAACATCTGAAAACTAATGAGAAAATGCTTTCCCCATGGGTCCCCCCCACATACATATAACAAGCCCCCACATACCAGCAGATACTACCTTGAAGAGCAAAGATCTAAAAAGGAGTTTTGCAATACTATTTATCCCAAAGACTCAAATCTCCTAAAAGTCTATCTTGAATTATAAAATTAAGCTGAGGTGACCAGATTCAATTTCCCACCCCCAATTAATTACCTTGGATTTCTTTTTATTCATCTTACAGCAGTAGCATGGAGTGCAGAAGGTATGAGGATAAGTCAATTTTAGGGACTAAGGAACTATATGTCTGCAAACTTGAACATCTATGCATATCTCTATAATTCCAACTCCAGGAAAACTAGAAATGTCATTTAATGCAGTAGATTACATATATACTTTGAAGTATTTGCACGTTCAAACTTGTTCAGTATCACATATGCTTGAAGTTCACTCTTGGTTCTGTCAGATCCTAGATTTGACATTGATGTGATTTGATTATACTTAGATAGATGATATCAGCTCTAATATTGAGGAAGTAGACAATGCAAAGTAATTAGTCACAAAGCTCTTTTGTGAGCCTCCAATATAATGAACACTGGGCAAATTAGCCTGCAAGCATCATATCTGCCATTTTAATTTGATTTTTGAGTTCCAGAATTAGGAAGGCCATCAGTAAGATCCGTTGTTATTTTATCCAATATAATTAGAGGGTCAGAAATTCGATCTTGCCTTGATGACAAAACAATTATCCATAGCGTCCCCTTTCCCATTTAGAAAAATAAATAAATAAAAGCCTGCACTTAAGGTTTTTTTTTTTTTTTTTTTTTTTTTTCGTAATTAAGTAGAGTCAGTCCTTATTTCACAGGGATGGAATGAGTGAAGCATCTATGTCAGAAATGAAATTCAGTGTGTGTGAGTAAAGTATATCCCAGGCAGGAAGGATCACCATTCAGGCAATTTTGATTCTCCAGTTGTCACATATTACCCTCTGGTCTCTGTCTGTAGAAGCCTTTTATCTCCAGTGAGTGTGGCAGTTGCTCTTCCTCCCAGCTGCCTATATTATCACTGTGAGCTCCTTGGTGTCCTGGGGTTTTTCTGGGTATTTTACAGTTTCCTGCTCCCTCAACTGCCTGAGTTGGGAGTTTTTCAATGAAATGTCTCCAGCAAATGATACAAAAATAGACATCAATGCAAAACGCACAGTTCTGTCTATGAAAATGGATCCCCATGGCACAAGCCATGGAGTGAAAACAGGCTCTTTCCTGCCACCAAAACTGTGGGAGGGCCAACTTTGTTGCAGCCCCACTCTCCATCCTCTTTCCTGGAAGTACAGCTGGAGGACTAGTCATGCAGCAGAAAACTGCTGGCAGCAGTAGTGGCAGGTTCCCTCCTGCTGCTCCAGCAGTCAATGAGCCTCTCTAAAAGCTCCAGGAGTTCTTACCAATCTCCTGATATTGTTGCCTTTGTACAGTCCATCCCCCAACATAAACTGGGTTTGAGTGGTAACTCCTAAGGTTCCTGTAGCAGAACTTGGAGTTTCCCTCTGGCCCAGCAGAAGACTGCCTCGGTGCAGAACCCAGGCCACTCAACAGCAGCAGCCTGCAGTTCCACTAAGGGAGAGCCACCTCAGTGGAACAGTAAAAGTAGTATATTCTAGATCTCAAATTATACTGCAAAGCAAGAGTAATCAAAACAGTATGGTACTGGAAAATTATGAAGCCTGGTACAAGGACAAATTACCTAAATCAGAAGCAGACTGGAATGTGGAACATTCCCTGGCTCACGGTTCATCCCTCCTTAATCCAGGTGTAGAGTCAATATGACATGACCTCAACCCATTTCACCTGCTTCCACATATTGTCTCCAGCTGCTTGGTTTCTGCATAGCAACCAAGAAGCTGTAAAGGAGTAAAGGCTGGCCTCTGTCCCAACATACTTCCAGGGCAAATAAAAGTACACCTTGGGAGACCAGTAGGATGGAGAGAGACATAGAAATTGTTGCTTGTGCCCATAAACCAGAATCCAAGGAGCACCTGTGCAGTCCATCCAATGAAGAGATGATGTGAGCAGCCTGCTACACCCCCACTTAAGCCAGGAGTCCCTGCCTTCCTTAGCAGTTTTTTTCTCTGGACTCTAAGCCTTGGACCTCTCCTTGGATGTACTCTCATTCTGTCATTAAATAAATGTTACTTTTGCTAAGACTATGGTTTGGGAATCTCCTGCTGCTGCAATCAAGACCTGAATAACCCTCAAATCTGGAAACAATACAAATAAAAATGTGGATCGTATGAAATGATTGGAGTTCTTCAATTTTAAAACAGATAATGTACCAAAATAATGACTTTTTTCTAATAATCTCAATGGCATCAGCCAGTGATAACAACCCAAATACTACAGAAAAGAGGATCAAAATACATTGTATTGGAGGAAGGCAGACAAGGCAAAGAAGGGGGTAGGGTACACAGGGGGTCTAGAAAGCAGACAGGCAACTGAGCCTCCCTGCCACCCACAAATCAATTTCTTTCTCTAACCTTCATCCTCCTCTTCCCTTCCTTCTCTTCCCTACACCCCACCCTCTCTCCTGTCTGCTGCTGTTCATCGTGGTAGTGCTGATAGGGCACTGCTGCTTTTATCCCTGCTTCTAGGCTCACTTACATGTGCCCATGTCCATGCTCTTTGGGCCCAGGTATCCACAGTTACCCAGGTGTGCAGTTACCTGCTGCCAAGCATCTTTTGTATTAATACCATCAGACCCACAAGTAGTAGACACAGAGGCTACTGGCCTAAAAAGGTCAATTTTCTCATTTACTCTATATCCCAAGGACTATCACAGAAGGAAAGGGGAACAGGTCTTGATTTCAAAGCACAATGAATTTCTGTAAGATTCTGCTTATTTGGTGAAATATGCCAAGTATACATGTCTCCATCTTTCCTTTCCGTTAGCTTTACCTGCCTTAGTTATACTATTACCCTTTGTCTGACATAAAGTCTCCTGATAACTGTCTTAGAGCATGTACATTATTAGTTCTTGCCAAAACCAGGTTCTGAGAGCCAGAGTTTTCAGAAAAAAACATGATGTAGATATCTGCTGTGGCAAATTTAGTTCTGTGACTTGGAGCAAATTGCTTAACCTTGCTGACTTTGTTTTTATTTGTATGACAGGAATCTTCATATAAGTCCATAAAATAGTTCTGAGAATTAGTGATATAATAGAAAAGATTAAGCACTTAGTATGGGCTTAGTAGATAATAAAAGCTCAACAAAAGATAATTGGTTTGATTTATTTTCTGATATTATTCCTAATTTTTCTCCAGAAATTTCTCTGGCATTTTTGTTCTCTCCAGGTATTCTTTAAAATATATGGACAAGTCATACTAATAATTATTTTTCTATTGCTTGTGGAGAGATTTATTGAAAAAGGCAAGTTTGATATTAATTGCAGTTCCACTTTCACAACATTCTTTCCTGTTTCTCTCTTTTTAATCATTCCTGTTTATTTTTTCACACTATAGGATTTCTCCCCTCAGGTGTGCTCACATTATTTTTTTCACCACAAAAACATCCATAGTCTTACTCTATATGTCGTTATGCTCCCTTCCCACACTTTCCTAACTCCTACCTCTACTTTCACCTTCCCTTCCCCTCTTGAACATCCCAGATCTATCCTCTAACAAGTGAAAATAAAAAGGTCGGGTATACCTAATGCTTTGTCAAATAGATAGTCTAGGAAAACCTCCTGGCTTCATGTTCTTTGTGGATCACTAGGCTGACTGGCAAGATTCAGTGGCTCGTGTCCAATGAATAGCATGTTTCTTATTGCATCTTACATTAGATATCCAAAAATATGTCTGTTTAGAGCTTCCAGAAGAGAGTCTTTCCTGTATCTGTTCAGTTATTGGAACTGTGGGATAACTTTAATACCTTAATAATCTCCTATAAAGAATGGAGTTTATATCCTTTCTTGCTTAATCTGTAGATACTTGCTACCGCTTTAGCCAATAGAGTATAGAAGAATGAACTCTGATTTATAAGGCTAGAAAAGCTGCTTGTTTCCTGGAGTTCTGAGCTACTCAAGAGAAGCTCAACTCTGGGGACAGGTCAGAGGACAAAGAGAGAAAGAGGGAGAGGGAGAGAGGGGCAGGGGAGAGGAGGAGAGGAAGAGAGAAGAGGGAGAGTGGAGGAGAGAGGGA